>RJWT010041915.1:0-12228 GCA_004365215.1 Cuniculus paca
TTGAAATATATGCATATACTTTCATCAAACCGCATGACAGAAAAGAAGCAAAACATTTCAATCATATGAATAAATTTAACTATATTTACCAACTAGTAAGAGGAAAAGTATTTCTGGCTGATTAATATTTAAAAACACTGCTGGAAGCCAGGTATGGTGGCACATGCCTGTAGTTTCAAAACTAGGGAGACTGAGGCAGGAGAATGACTCCAAGTTTGAGGGCCTGCCTGAACTACATAGTGAGACGCTGTCTCAAAACAAAAGAACAAAAACAAAAACAATAAATAAAATAAAAAATGAAAGCACTGCTGGATAAAATGGACACCCAAAGTTCAAGGAGGAAGGATTTATTTAGCTCAGATTGTAGAGGTTTCAGTCCATCATCAACTGGCTCCAATGCAGGGTGGCGTGGCAGAGGGCAACAGTTCATGGCAGAGGAAGACAGCAAAAGCAACAAGGGGGCGGGAGGGAGAGAGAAAGAGACAAGCCTCTTTCTGTCCCTTGTATTGTATCCAAAGTCCACTGAGATTAGGGTGGTACCAATCCAATTAGTGGACTGATTCAGCAATCGCCCACCCTTAATCCTAGCACCCTTAGTCTCAGCATTGCGCCATGAATCACTCACATGCTCTGGATACAGCCACCTTTGAAGAAAAAACCCTATGACAGCATGAGGCTTCAGGGGGACATCTAGACACAGCCATAACACATTTGGTACACCAGTAGATAGGCAAGGCAAATTTCTCTTTATAGAATCATAATGGCTCAACCAAATGCAGTGTTGTGAACATGTAATTCCAGCACTATGGGAGGCTGAGGCAGTAGGATCACAAGTTTGAGTCCCATTTGGGCAACTTAACTAGCAGCCTGGTCTCAAAATAAAAAGTAAAAAGATCCAGGGGTGTAGCTCAGTGTTAGATGGCCCCTAGGTTTGGCTCAGTGTTAGATGGCCCCTAGTACAAGAAAATAATTATAATAACTCATAAATGAATATTATTTTATAATCTGTAATTAATGGATCAAACCAGGTATCATAAAAAGTATTGTAGCATCGCCAAAAAAAGGCAGCCTGACTTTAAAAGCCTCTTCATGTAAGAATATAGTATCATTGATCAATTATTTTGTCCCAAAACAACAAAAAAATCCTCAATCTGATGAAACATTTTAGATCCAAACAATTTTCAATAAGTCTTAGAATACAAATTTCAAAATCTAGATTTCAGGAGCCTTTATAGGGAAAATTTTCTGATATCCTTATTAAATAAAATGGTAAGGAAACCACAAAAAGAGAGAGAGGTGAATGGAAAGCAAATTGTGTGTTACTCAGATTCTCACTAAAATACGAAAAAGAGAAAATATGATATAATCGGATGTTAGAAGTCTGAACATTTGCTAATAGTTAAGAATGACCATTAACTTTTGAAATAGTTGTAATAAGGCTGCTGCACTTCTCTTTTAAAAACATTTCTTATCTTTGTCAGATAAATACTGAACTATTTTCAGATGAAATGATATGTTTTGGATTTGCTTCAAATAAAGAAGAAATAGAAATGTAGAAAATGAGATGGGTCATGATTGATAATTATTATTAAAACTTGCTGATGGAGGTGTTATACTGTTCTGTTTTTATGTATATTTGAAATGTCCCACATTGTAAAGATTGATTTTAAAAATGATATACTTGAAATCAGTGTACAAGCCCAGTAGCTATCACACATGGCTTATTGGTAACTAAATCAGAAGAAAGCGCTCCACAATCTCTATTGTAACACGTTTGAGGTCACCCCAACTCTTCCAACAAAGAAAGTACACTCACAGGGACGGATGTTTTCTCTTTCTGTGCTCCTTTCATTTGTGCCACATTTCCAGACGCTCATTGAGCTTGTAGGTATAGAGCTGCTGATGTTGTAAAACCGTTGCTTAGCAACATGTTAATGGAGAAAAACACTCTGCAAAACATTAGGGATTTTGTCTTTTGAAATATACTAGTTCAGCATATGATACCTCCCACAGCTCAGTTTAACAGGAGGAAAAATATCAACTCTGAATATAGTTGTTTTCTTTTCCCCCTTCCATCTTCTTAGTTGGCTCTGAATTTAATGAGAATATCTAAGAAATGCGGTGTGATGATGATCCTGAACTTTCTACAGTTCCTTGGCCTCTTCCTGGTTTAAAGATGAAGGACTGTGACTCTCTGCCTTTATCTAAATGACCTATTTTTACTTTCCACTCTGTTTTGTTCAATGAGCGTGCACACCAGATTTGGGCATGTTCTAGAAGTTAGATTCAAGGAGTCATTCATTGAGCCTCAGTTTTTTTCCAGGATATCAGGGTATTTGAACAAATGCTCTTGAGAAGCATTTCGAACTTTAACAGCTGTTGCCCTGTGGAAGATCCTTGGGCCAGTTCTTCCCAAACTTAAAATGCGTCAGGTATGTGGGTCAGGAGGTCCAAGCAATATCGACCAACCTGAATTGGCAGAAAGAATAGACAGCATGGCTTGGTGAGCCTTGGCGTTGGTATACAGTTAACCACAAAGTTTGCGAGTCCATGTCCTTGGTTGAGATCTCGACCCTGCTGTGTGCTGTTTGCATGTGTTACTGGACCAGAGCAGGCTGAGGTTCAGTTTCCTCATTCTTGAAACAGAGCAGGAATCTTTTTTGTGAAGATTGAATCAGATGATGGTACCGCTGTAGCTAAGGAGGGGTCTGGACCATGGTAAGCGCTTGATCAATATTAATTATTGTTAGCATGAATAAAAGCCTTTATGAAGGGTTATGGTGCAGCATGAGTCTTCGTCTCCTTCTGTAGGTGTCTTTTTAATGAATTCCTTCTAGCAGCAGGTGAAAAATTGTGAAAAAGACTAGACTTGGGCGCACTGCAGTCATCCTGTGTACTGGACCTCACTGCCATGCTTGTGCCACTCAAAGGGTGCTCCCATTCCTTCCGGTTGCAAACTTCCTGGCCTGTGCTGGCCACCTTGGAGGGCAAGGTGCTGTGAGCCCCACCACTGCACTCCAAAGACTCAGCTCTCCGGGAATAAACAGTGAGGGCAGAGGAGCAGCGGGTGGCAGAAAGCTTATCAGAATTGAATGAAAAGTCCAGACCCACAAGAATCTGCTAAGCAGGGGATCTATTTTAAAACCCAGTCCTTTTTAGCAACAGAGAGCCAGGGCAGTGATTTAATTACTGATGGCCTACATCAGAGGCAAAATTAGAGCCAGCAGCCCCAAATCAGGGCAAAGAGCCGATTAGCAAGCAGTCCCAAGGAGGACGCATCCTCTGAACCCTCCCGTTGCTGCTCATCCTGCAGCACATTTTCTTGGGTCTCTGATGTGCGGAACTTTCAATTTTTAAACAAATGTGCTCGAGGTTCTGTGATTTTTGTCTCTTTTCTGAAGGATTTTTCTAAGCATCTGCCCGCTTCTGTCTGAGTCATACATAAACCATAAACGTGTGTGAATCACTTCCTTCCTGTTTAATGCACGTTCCCCGCACCCCCTCCTTTCACACATCCCCGCCCCCGCTGGAGTAGGATAAAGGAAATGTGGATTTCATGGTGATTATCCTACTCAATGTGCCGCTGATTTAATGCTACAGGTGATCAGAATTACTTGGGGAAACTTCCCCAAGAGAGAGATTCTAGGGGATCGCCCAAGGTAGCTGAGAGAGCCGCTCATTCTAGAGGGTTCAACCAATGACATGATCGTTCTGTACCTGGAAAGAATTTGAGTATCTTTTGAACCTTGACATGATGATGAAGAAATCCTGAAAACTTATGGACAGAAACTGTTCTAAAAATTGTCGAATGAAAAGCTGCAGGTATTTGAGAAGGATGACTTAGATTCCCTGCTTCACAACGAACTAAACATATTTAACTAAATAGGTGACCTTTTAGTTGGACTAGTTGCCTAAGCTCTCTAATGTTCTTTTCCCTGTAATATAAAAGAGAGTAAATGTCTTTGTCTTAGGGTTCTCATAAAAAGAAAATAAAATTTCATTTTTAAGATATTTGGAATATTGCCTCAAACATCATCTTAGTTATAATGAAATAGTGATAATAAAAGCAACAATAATAGCATTCTAAACATTCCCTGATGTGTAGGCATTTCTCTACCTCCTACAGTGTAAGATTTAGAGTAGGGATGTCAGACAGCCTATGGGCTAGATTCTACCTGCAGATGAATTTTGTTTTTCCTGCACGGCAGTGGTAAAAGTGCTTTTTTTTTCTTTAACTTTTTGTTACCTTTTATTTTGTGCTTCATTTATATTTAGGTAGATATTAGGAAACAGAGAAATAGATTTTTTGCCAAAAGGAAGGGAGTCTGTGACATCCCACTATCACCTGGCTACTTCCTATAACTGTATTTGTGATGTGCTTAGATTTGTATATACATCAACCTATTTGTTTACCACAGACTTATCTGCATTCCACTCTCATTTTTCATTATCTTCATTCAAATATGCTGCTGAACTCTTGAGTCAAGGATTTAACTCACTTTGATATACTCAGCACCAAACAGTTGCTAGAATAAAATAAGTATTCAGTAAATGCATGTTTAATCAATGAATGGATACCCATAAGATATTTTGTTTTATTCTCTTAACAAACCTTACTTTTAATGTACACAGCTTGATTGGGCTTTGGTTTCTTGCAATCAAAGAGCTTTGACTATGAGAATCATAATAACAAGCAGAAATTTATACCTCATAGGTGCTTTTACAATTACCTTATTTATAGAGTTGAAAAATACAATGACCTTCTCAATGAGTTTATAATGACATTAATCATGCACATTTATATAGTTTATGAAGTACATTTGCATCGATCATCACAGATAATTTTCACAACAGCCTTTCACAACAAAGGACGCTTTAGACGAAGAGGTTAAAATAGCTATTAGGAGTCAATATCAGAACCCAAGTTTTTGGTTTACCTGCACCTCACTCTCTGATATTCCCCCGGGGCTTCCATTGTTATCATATTGTTGCTGCTGCTACTAGGACTGGTTGATCATTTACTACAAACCAGGCAATGAGCTGTGTGCCTTCCTTTAATTGGATTAGGTAATCTTCACAATGGACCCTTGGGGTTAGTACCTTTATTGTTCTTTTATGACATATGAAGAAAGTAAGGCACAGAGGTGTGAGAAAGCAATAGCTACTAATTATTTAATCTGACATGTGAGCCAGGTTTTTCTGCTTCCTGAAGCAAAGTTACAACCAACTATACTGTAGTCCCTCTTGCTACAAAAAGAACTGGAACACCGTCTGGGATTTTGGAAGTCATTCATGCAGAATAATCCAGGACCATGTTTTGGGTAATAATTTCACAGCCTTTGAGGTACGATGAAGATTTATAGAAAACCTAATGTGAATGGGAAGCAGAGAAACATTCTTCTGGGTGCGAGCGGTTTCCCCTACCTCCCCTCTGATCTGGGGACTCAAATAATGCACTTAATTGCTGAGAGATATGTAATGAGATTATACAGAGCCTTGGCTATGCACTTCTTTTCTATTGTTAACTGTGTTAATTTGCAGTGTTGCTCAAGATGCTGGCTGAATGAAAACAGGCTAAATGAAAATGATTTCTTCAGAGTGGGAGGAAATGTAATCACAGTGAGTCATTTGATTTTGATGCACTGCTTTTTCCCTCTCATTTTAAACACCCATACTCTTTATAGATAGGTGAAGGCACATAATCATTTGATGAGCACAGAAAGGCTGACTGCTCTCAAAGTCCTCCCTTGCTCTGATCACCATGGTTCTAGTCACTACTTGTTTGAGATCAACTTCAGCATCCATATTTGAGTGATAACATGCAGTGTTTGTCTTTCTTTGTCTACCCTATTTCATTTAGCACAATGTCCTCTAGGTCTACCCTTTTGGGGAAGGGAGGGATGGTGAGAAGACAGTTCATTCATACAACAGTACTTTAGATGGATGAGGGATGGCTTCTACTCTTCTGTAGCTGCATGGGCTGACTATGATCAACAACTGTTAGCTGTATATTTCAAAATAGCTACTAGAAAGGATTTTAATATTTCTAGTACAAACAATAAATGTCTGATATGATTGATATACCTGTTACCCTTATCTAATCATTACAAATCATATGTAGGTATTGAAGTGTCAGACTTTTCCCGATAAATAAAGAATCCACCAAAAAAATGCATACATGCTTCAGGAAAAGAAAAACAGTAGGACGTTTTTCAATAGACGGTGTAACCCTCATACAGGGGATCCTAGGGGATGTTGCATATTGTGGAAAACTCACTACACTGCCAGACCTTAGAGACGTAATTGAAAATGTATGTGCAGCAATCTCAATGACCAAGGCTACCCAAGCAGCAGTTTGCCATGCTAAAAAATGTCTGGAAGCTCATGACACCATTTTGAGAACCTCTTGTAATTGTAGAGGTCAAAGGTAACACGTTAATCTCAAACTGTCTCAATAAATTTAGTATTAAAATATTTATACAGGTTTTCCTTTTCTGCAGCATGTATACAGTTTTTGGGCAGATTTTTTATGAACAATTACTGTAGGTCAGTTAAAACTTTTTTTTAAATTAAAAAACTAATCACACATTCACAAAAAAAACATTTTCACCTTTAAAAAGGCCAATCGCCACAAACATGTCAAAAGGAATCAATTCTTTCTCCATGTGGCACCTGGTGGGATTATCTTCCATTTACGTTTTCAAAAAGGAGAGAGGGATAAAGGAATCAGAGATAAGGAAGGTGATTCTCTGTAAGACACTGTGCGGGGTTGTCTCACATCCATCCTTTAAGTGGACACTCAGAAAACTCCGGAATACTGCTATGCATCCTCCCATTCTGCAGATGAAAGGAGACCTTGACTTGTTACCTCCTGGGACTAGAACCGAGGGAACAGTTAAAAGACCCAGCTGTCACATCTAGGAATATACCAAGGGATACAATGAGAGGACTGGAAATAAAGGTGGAAAAGTAGAACAGAAGTAGAGGGTGTTCAGATGGGGTTATGTCATACCACTATCAAAGAACCCAAGTGCGTGCCTTTTCCAACGAAGTCTGATAATGATGGAGTCCCCCAGTCAAACAAATGCCGATGCAGTTTAAAATTTGCTTGTTTGCCTGATTCAGACTTCCAGTATGATTGATAATGACGACAATAGAAGTTCTTTTTTCAAATTCAAAGTTGCAAAAACATCCCCAAATTCACTTCATCAAATTTCAGTACTTATTTTGCCCTTCTTGCAACCTTTTCAATCTGAGGTTTGGTTGAAAAGCAAATTATCCTTATAAAGAGTCCAAATTCCTTATTTGGACCCCAGCAAAGAGGACTTTGCAAACCATTTTTCACTAGTTCATACTCTGAAAGATGAAAGAATTATGCTGTGTGCCCGTTCCAGAAGTTCCTCTGGGTGTAGGCCATCATGAATATAAATCATTGCGTTTGTTATATTTCCAGAACACCCATTCATCACCCATCTTAGCACTGTTCAAAGAGACAGGGTCAGCTGTCCTCTCCCCATCACAAGGCTGCAAGTTTCTGTTTGTACAGCTTTGTGAGCACTAGAGACAATTAGCTACTCACTGCTGTGGCTGCAGCCAGAGGTCTCCCCCATGGGGATGGGGAGAGGCGTCCTCAGGAGGAAGCTCCGTTCAAGCACTGAGTATGGCTCTTGGCCAAGAAGGTAGCAGCCTTTTTCTTGTTCCCAGCTTTTGTATTACAGGACAAAGGCAAACAACGGCCACCCCTTTTCTCCTTGCGTTGACAAGGAGAAGGAAAGTAGAAAGCTGGCTTTTGAAAACTGAGCTTTTGAACTCCTGGCCACCCCAAGGACTTGACCTGAATTCACTTTCTGACAACCCCAGGAGGTCATTGTCCTTTGCTTTAAAGGAAGCTGTCATCTGGGAAAGAGACCACCAAGAGAGAAAGGATCGCCTTCCAAAAGAATCTTGAAGAATAACTAAGCTGGCAAGTCTTTTAATGATTACTGACTCCAGTTTCCTTGAGTTTTAAATGGAACCTCAGGAACAGGAAGGATTATTAAATCTTAAACCACACAACTCACCACCGAGTTTCCTAAATATTATCAGAACCACCTATTCATAAGTCAAAGCTGAGCTTACCACTTACAGTGGTAAGAAAGAAACACTACTCAGTCTTGATTGCTTTGCAGAGGAGAAAGACCAAAATCAGGATATTTATTAAAAGTTTTAAATTTGATTTAAGGGGTATATTTCAATGGGCTGAGGAGATCTTCATTAAGATTGAGGGAGAAGCATGATACAAAATTTTAGAATTAGTAGACCCAGTAAAATGAGGATTTTGAGATCAGGAACTGAAAGTGTATTGCAATTAGTCTAAAAGGCTGGTTTTTGCTTCCTACTAAAGAGTTGAGGGATTTCTCAAGAAATTCTTGAAATGAACAATAATCTTATTTGCAAATTTATCTGCTGGGCAAAATTTCCTGTAATAGTGAAGCCATACTGATGAAGACATCCGTGTAGATAGTAATATGTATATGGGTAGATAGTTTTGGTTATCACATTTCATCATACCCCAATTGATAAATGATACCCTGTACGATACCCACATATTCCTTTACAAAAGATAAACTAGAAGCCAGGTCCCACTTTTCCTATCCGTTAGCATTTTATGACCCAATAATGCATTGCTTGAACCAAATGAACAAAAAAATCCTTTGACATAAACCAACAAAAAGAAACAAACTCTTTTGGAAAGATCCGAGGGAGGAAGTCAGAAGAATGCTAGTGTATGTATGCGAGGAGAGCCTGGCTATGTCAGGGGGGCGTCCTGCAAAGACTCTGTGAGGAGGTGACATTCAAGAAGTGACTATACATTTAAAGATTGTAGAAAGGTGCTCTTCCCATGGAAGGAAAGAAATTGCAAAGCAAAGAGACAGCTTGGGGACCAAGGAAAAGCAAGTGTGCCCTCCTAGAGCCCAGAAAACAGGACAGATGAGGTGAGGCCCAGCGATACAGCCCGAACGTCAAGGGCTGCTGAGCATGCGCTGACCCTCCAGTTGGATTGTAGTAGTCTTGCAGTAGGGTGCTGGTTGAGCCCACGGGAACTCAGTCGGAGCTGTGCTTCCATGAATGGGGAAGAAGACCTGTGTCCAGATTCTCCAAAAAAGGGGTTGGAAAATAATCGCTCGGTTATTCACTTTACTCTAAGCAAAGTGAAAAATACATTAACCAAGCCATTGGTGGGACTTTACAGAGTGTAAATTATCTTTTTTTTTTTCTTAACTTCTGATTAGCTTGTAAGAAATGTCTGTGATTTCAGGATATTCTCTTCTTGTTCGTAGCCGTTATCATGCTTCAACAGCCATTTTCAATTTCTAATGTTGAGCTGGATGGTTTTTATGGCATCTCAGCTAGAGAAACGTGAAAATGAATGTACAAAGTGAAAGATAAGATTTATTTATTTTTTGAGTGTAAAGAGCACTTGAAAATTTTCCTGAACCACAAAAGAAACTTTTAGTAGGATTTAATTAGCCACACCATTTTCGTTTTTAAAATATGCACACAGGTACTAATTGGACTATTTGCATCAGTATTATCTACAGGTGATGAATAAATTTATAAGAGCACTGTTTGATGCTCACATGAAACTACTCAGTAATCTATATGCAATCTTACAGAAGCTGTATAAAGAAGCCGAAAAGCCAAGAATTCAATGACTACTAAAAAGCATTAAGGCGCTCAATTCATCAACTAAAATACTCATTCTTACTGCGTGAATTCAAACACAGGAAAGTGGTTGTGTGCTGACATTGGGGTACATGTGAATTTTTAAAAAATCTCATTCTCTTCATTATTCTGTCTCAAGAAGTGAACACAACCATTGCAGTAATCGTTGGATAGAATCTAGAGAGGTTAAAATGATGTTTGCTTTAGAACAAGCATTCCTTTAAGATGGGTTAGGGAATTTAAAGTGATCTGAGAGGCTGTACTGCCTAGCAGTTGATGATATGGGCTTCCAATTTGATTCTTATTTCATTCATAAACAACTAACTTCATGATTTTGAGAATTAATCTCTATTAGCCTTAATTTATCTGTTTTTAAAGCAAGAACAGTGTTAGCAACTGACAAGTAATCTAATGATTAAGTCAGACCAAGTAAAGCTTTTAACTTAATTGCAACAGTTTTAAAACAAACTTATTGTTGCGTAGATTTTGCATAGTTACATAAACTATTGCTGCGCAGCAATAGAGATATATTGCAGTCAATTTTAGAAAAAATAGCTGGTGCGCGTGCATGTGCGTGTGTGTGTGTGTGTGTATGCACTGTGTACATGGGGCACATGTATAGAAATCAAATAGCATACAGAAATTATTGTTCAAAGGTTATTATCTCTTGCTTGCCTTTGCCTTATTTTACTCCTCATAGAAAACCTCTCTTAACTATATTTTTTTTCCTTTCTGATTAAACCCCATGTATCTAAATAATATGCCTGCACACTACTTCTTGATTCACCAACTCTAGGCAATGTTTTTCACTCCATTACATAAGAATTGAAGATTTATTTGGTCCATTATTTTTTCCTCTTTTCTCATTGTCTTTCCCCCAATGTTTGACAGTTATATTAATATTTTATTTCTTTTGTTGCTCATATTTATGACTATTTCTTTCTGAGACAGGGTCTCATTATGTAGCCCAGACTGCCCTCAAATTCACAGCAATCCTCCTGCCTCTGCCTCCTGAGTGCTAGGATTAGAGTCATGCACCACCATGCCTGGCCATATTTATAACTTTTAAAAAATACATTTGTATGTTTTTTGATCTATTCATCTTAAATACTACTTTTAAGGAGCATTTTTGTTTCCTACTCCCTTCATCCCTAATTTCTGAATTTTTTATCTGTGTGTTTAGAATTTCTCTTAGAAGAAATTCCCTGAAAGCAGAGCCTGAGATGTGTACCCATGCACTTGTGTTTTATAGAGGATACACTCAGAGTGGGAATCTGTAAAGGAGTGAGACAAGTATGGCAAGAAAGAGGGGGAGCTCCAGAAAGTCTGTGGGAGTCTAGCTTCAGCCTGCTGTTGGGTTGAAGGGGAGTCTGGAGCTTGATTTACACCATAGGGGAAGATCACACTTTGGTCTTCCCCCATCATACAGGGGCCATGGGCTTCCTGCAAGAGGAGAACATGCCTTCCGGCTGAGGCAAAGCCTGTCAGTACAGCAATGCTCCAAGAAGCATGTGGCTGTGCGCCATTACGGGCCCCATTCTCAGCAGCTGGGGAAGTTGGTGCACAGGTAAGGGGAACTGGGTAGAGTTTATACAATTTCTACCATGTAAGGTAACGAGGAGGAAGAGTAGATGATGAACAGAAGGGCAAAGATGGCACTTCCTACTTCTCCATTTCTCCTCTGCTTTTCAACCTCTATTGCATTTACTTGAGACTCACTGCTTCCAAAATACCTTCACCAGTATTTTTGAACCCAGTCTTCAGCCAAATACACACACACACCAGCAACCACACTCAACACCTGCATTTTCAAAATTAAACACTTGATCCTAAAGTAGTTACATGGCTGGTGTCATACTCCATAGTAACTGGGAAGAATGGGAATTAATGCAGATGATCTCACTGCAAATGTAGCATCCTGTGGGAATACCTTGGCTTTTTTTTTTTCATCATAGTACTTTTCATTAAATTTACTCCCTCCAGTGGCTTATTTTGCAGAACTACTACTTATTTCTAAGTAGTTCTCCTCCTCCTTACTTCCTCCTCTTCTTCTTTCTTTTTTCTTTTTTCTTTCTTTCTTCTTTCTTTCTTTCTTTCTTTTCTTTTTTTTTCATATATTTTGGAGTAGTCCCTCAAAGTATTCTTGATGGCTGTATTCATTTCCATCACCTTATTTTCATTCATATTATTTGTCTATCAGTTGGGGCATTTTGGGAGTTGTATGTTTGAGACAAAGTCCTGCTTTATAGTTCAGGTTGACCTTGAACTGATAAAGTAGCCCAGGCTGGCCTCAAACTTGTGACCCCCTTGCCTCAATCTCCCAAATGCTGGGATTACAGGTTTGCATTACAGCTCCTGGGAAGCCAGGGAACATTTTAAACTTACCTGTTTTAAAGGGAGTGGGACCTCTGAAGTTTAGGAAACTCAAGATCAGCTGGGTTATACTTCTGTGGAAAGGGAATTTCACCAGCCAAAGAAAATTGCTCACATTAGCGTGGATATTGGGATTCACACAAACCAAAC
>RJWT010041916.1:0-12236 GCA_004365215.1 Cuniculus paca
CCCAAGCATAGAAAAAGAAAGTGACATTCAAATAAGTGAGGCATATAGAACTCCAGCTAGCCATAACCAAAACACATCTACACCCAGACATATAATAATCAAGATCCCAGAAATTCAACTCAAGAATAGAATATTAAGAGGTGTTAGAGAAAAGAAACAGATCACCTATAAAGGAAAACCTATCAGAATCATAGCACAACACAAACCATCAAGTCAAGAAGAGGCTGGAGTGAAATATTGAAAGTCCTGAAAGAAAACAACTTCCAACCCAGACTGATGTACCCTGAAAAACTTTTTTTCAAAATTAATGGGGAAACAAGATACTTCCATGACAAAGAACAACTCAAGGAATTCATGACCACCAAACCAACCCTAGAAAGAATACTAAAGGACATTCTAGTGAGAGATGAAAAGGATCATGGTCTCAGAAACAATGGCAGAGGGAGGCCATCAAGTGGGGGCAGTGGATTGAATGCAGAGGAAAAGTAGGGAGCCAATGGCAGGAAAATAGCATGGCAGAGACAGTGCAGTGCAAGAGGGCCTCAAGACACCAATAGAAAGAAACAAGCAGAGTGGATCAGGAGACAGGATCCATCAATATGCTCTATATAAGAAACACATTTAACTAGAAAGAAAACTCATAGTCAGAAAGTCAAAGGAGAGAGAACAATGCCCTATGTGACAGGAGCCAGAAAAAAAGTAGGGGTAGCTTGCCCATTAATTGCAGAATGGATAAGAAAGACATGGTATTTTATGTGGTGGAAACCTACTCAGCTATAAAGGGAGATAATCTCAAGGCTCTTGTAGGTGGATGGAGGCAACTGGCGATCATGCTTATGGATGAGATGGTTCAGAGTAACATGAGTGAATTTTGCACTGTCTCCCTAGTATAACAAACTAAAGGAGTTAGTGGAATCCAAAATGCACAATACATATTGGGAAAGTCAAAGGGGAGGAATTATCTAAAAAGGAAAGGAAGTGGCCCCTGTTAATCTATTATCATGATTTGAAACTCATATTGTCTTCATTGTTCTGATTAGTTTTGTTTTATTCTGATTTGCTTGATTTTATGATACTTGATGGCATGGACAGCTATTTTACAGATAACAAAATATGTAATTGTAGCCATCGAGGATGTCCAGTTATCTTGTTTAGAAACCCTGTATTGCTTTCATTGTTTTGTTTTGACTTATTTTACTCCATTCTATGTTGTTTGATTATAATATGTCTGAAGGTGTAGGCAACTATTTTGAAGATAACAAACATTATAGTAACCACTGCTGTTTTACTAGTATCTTGAAGTTCTGTATTGTTTACATTGTTCTGCTTTGTTTGTTTTGTTTTGTTTTGTTTTTGTTTTTTAACTCTTTTATTTTGTTGTATTTTGTTTGACTTTACTTATCCCTGATGGTGTGGGCAGGTATATTGCAGATAACAAGAGGCATTATGGTGACCATTATTGATTGCTTTTTACCCTGTTTAGAAGTCATGTATCATGTTCATTATTTTGCTGTGATTGACTCTACTCTGTTTTATTTTGTGTAGTTGCATTCTTTTCAAAATAACAAAAAAAGAAAAGAAAAATAAAAGTATATGCTGGTCTGAGAAAAAAAAAACCTAATATGAATAATGGAATGCCATCACATGTGCTGTATATTGTGTAGAATAATATATAGACATACTTTCTAAAACACTGTAAAATTGATACCTTGGAGACTCCATTGTTCATTGAATAAAAATTCCAGTAAATGATGAAAGGAATGGTAGAAAAGTAACATTGGAAGAAAGAATTAGTAAGAACTTTTCATGTAGAAATTTGTGAGTCTTCAAATCAAATATATACCCAGATTATCAAACAAAATTTTTGGTTCTGTTTTCATCTTTCAAACAAAATAAATAGTAGTAAGTCTTACCAAAATACAGTGTAACTAAATTGTGATCATCAAAAATGAAAGTACAATGAAAGTCCACTAAGGAAGACAGTGAGACTGCTAGTAGATTTCTTACCAAATAACAAAGGAACGGTACTTTCAAAGTGTTGAAAAAATATAACTGTTGTCTTACCATTTTAAGCCTGGTTAAACTTTCATTCAAGATTGAAGATAAATATAAAGACCACATAAGTTATTTAAGTTTTGTGAGTAAGATTCCTCATCTATAACTGGCAATAATAATATTTACCTCATAGGTTATCATTTGTTAAATGATGTATCCCAAATGCTGAGTGCATAAGAGGTATTTAGTAACTGAATGAATGAGTAAATGGTAGTTGGAAGAATTAACCATGTAACCAGTGGGCCTGTTGTGAAGATTAAAATATATAAAGAATTTACAGTATTGTCTGACATGTTAATTTACATTCAATAAATGAATTAAATTGTTAAGATTGTATCACCTATGATAACTTATTAAAAGATCTATTTAAAGTACTTCTTAACAAAAAGGAAATTTCAGTAAAGAAGTATCAGATATAATGGCCAAATATAGAAATTGATAAAATACAGTAAGTTAAATAATGTCCTTGGGAGTGGTAAAAACACTAATCTATGTGTATCATTTTTGAAAGTTAAAACCAAAACTTTATAGATGATCCTAAAATTTATATTAAAGAAGAGAGAACCAAGAAAGTAGAGTTTTGAAGAATGAGAATAGGGTGTTTAACCTACTAAACTTTTAAGACTTATTATAAACTACAAAGACTGAAGGTCAGGGTTAGGCTTAGGGTTAGGGTTGGTGCAAGGAAAGCCAAATAGACCATAAAACAAAGTAACCCAAAAATACACTCACACATATATGAAACTTGCTATGTGACAGAAAGAATCACAAATCAATGGATGAGGTAGTCTTTAATAATAAATCAAACTTGAACAAGGAGGGGGGAAATGAAAAGTGATGTCCTGTCATATATGCATAAAATGAATTCATTGATTTAAAACTTAATTGCAAAATAAAGATTTTAAGGCTGTTATTTGAAAGAAAGTGAAGAGAATATTCTTTTTTGGTAGTGAAGGACTTTTTAAAGAAAAGACAACAGAAAAATAAGAGGAAATGATTAGTGTGATTGTAGTAGAAATTTAAGATATTCACATTTTAGAAGATCCTACATAGAAAGTAAAAAAGTCTCAGATTTGGAAAAGACATTTATAAGGGATAGAACTGACAACGATTGGTGTCCAACATATGTAAAGTATTCCTGTCAAAAAGGAAGAAAAAAACCCAATGGAAAAATCAGCAAAGGATATGATTGAGCAATTTACAAAGCAAGAAATGTGAATGGCCAATAAGCATATGAAATGATCCTCATCTTCACATTAATACTCTTACCAGTAATCTTACAAAATTACACCATTTTGTATTCACTAGGGGGATGTATGTAAAGAAGGACAAAAAGATGATATGTTGACAAAGATATGATAACCTAACCCACTACTTGTGGGAGAATAATTCAGGGACTCAAGAGAACTATTTTTGCAAAATGTAATAAAGTCAAAGCATACCTAATCTCCTGGAAATTCTTGCTGTGGTATATGTTATAGAGATACTCTCCTATAAATTCACAAGAAAGCATATATAAGAATATTTTTTAAAACCAGGCATGGTAGCACATCTTTGTAATCCTTCTCCATGTGCTAAGTGTGCTGAGGCAGGACATGTCAGCCTGAGCAACTTAACTAAGTTGAGACCTTGTCTTAAAATGAAAAATAAAAGGGGACCTATATAGGTTAGTGATAGAGAACTTGTTTAGTACAACCCTGGGTTCAATCCCTTGTATTGGCATAAAAACATTTATTATATTGTTTGTAATGGTGAAAATTATAAACAAATACCCATCAAATGAGAATATATGTTGTAATATAGTTACATAATGGAATGTTATATAGTAGGGGAAATAAATTAACTAGAATTATATGTAGTTTCAACATGAAATGCCTCACAAAACTGACGCGGAAGATGCAGAAGTATACATATGCTTATTGTTTTTCTCTTAAAAATATGTAGAACAATATTAAATACCATTTATGTATAGTAAAATTATCTGTTAAGTAGACACCAAGGGTTTAAAAACGTGATAAAAGCTGTGATAAAAGTTATTTCTGAGGATTTCTATAAATGAGAGGAGGGATGCAAAAATAGAGACAGACACAAAATTCAAATGTTAAGAGTTGATGAATATGAGTATTGGCTACATGAATGTTATATTGAACTGTAAAATTTTTCATACTAAATAATTTAAAGTAAATTACCACTTTCCATGCCCTGTTTCTGTGTGTGTAGAATATTTTTTTTAATTTAAAGTTTCTTACCTACAGGATATATTTAGTCCTTTTTCACAACTACTTAATATGTCCTGGATCATTTTCATGGGAAAAAAATCTTATAAGACAACTTTACTATAAAGATCTGTTACTTTAGTAAAAACAAACTTAATGTAATGTTCCTGTATGTGAGTAGAAAATGACTATGTATTTTGGAGGACCTCAAAATTAATTTATCTTTATATATTCTTTCTAATCTTAACATTCTAAGAGCTACATGGGATTATACTGTAAATGTTATGTTGAGTCAAACAAAATCCTTATAAACTTTTTTTGCTTAAATTTAAAGAAATGCTTATTAGGGAAATGATTAGACTGAATAGTATTAGGGCCAATTGTGGCTTTTGTTTGTTTGTTTGTTTGTTTTAAGTAACCTTATTTTATGTGAAATACTTTAGTGCTTTATTTTCCAAATGAGAGTCTTTATCTGGGAATTTACCAAATGTTTTGTATTGTCATTGACACATTCTTTCCGTCTGCCTCAGCTGATACTTTCAATTTTTGAATACTCAATTGAGGTCGTACAATAGTTTATTTTGTTGGATATGATTTAGTTCAAATGTTTTGAAGAAAATTTTACCATGAAGTTTAATGTTCTCCTTAATTTATAAAAAAAAAACTAGAAATTTGAATATCTGCTTTGCTTTGTTTTTTAGTTTTTCATAGTAGATCTGTCATGAAATGATACTAGAACTGTAGAAAATATTTTAGGTGTTGTGATTGTTTAGCAGTCTCACATACATCTGAGTTTCTTTAGTGATGAGAGTGTTTGCATTGCACAGGCTATATAGGCTTAAATGGCAGGAACATGACCAGAAAATACTAGTGTTAGATGTATTTCAGTCAGCATGTTGCTACTGACAGGTGCTCAATGGTTGTTGGTATCCTTGTCAGCAAAGAGAGTCCTTTGACATTAAAGTCACCAGCTTAGTCCTGATTTGGGGTGACTCTATTGGCAGTTCTATCAGGCTGCAGCTGATCAGTGAATGTCAGCATTGCCGCTGTTTTTCAAGATTGTCACCAGCCACTGTGGGGTGTGTGTGTGTGTGTGTAGCAGGAGGGGGAGGAGGAGGAGGAGTAGTAGTGGTAGTAGTAGTTTAGCTTCTTTTAACCAGACTTTGAAATTGCTTACCTCTGAGAAATAAACTAAGAGGCCATAGGAAATACAAGTATCCTTAAGGCATGCAAAACCATATACAAAATGGTGACTTAGATGCAGACTAGTAATGATTACCTTGACTCCAAGCCAATCAATGGTTGGAGCACCTGGGGACTCATTAAATGGCATTTGTGGAATCTGTAATGTAGGTTTTGAGCTGTATTTCAGAAAAAGCAGTGACAGCCTTTAATGTCTAATTGACCTCTTCTCTTTGTTTCATTTTCTTTCACTTTCCATATTTGTCTCTGATGTGGTCCCTGATGACAGCAAACAGCACTGCTCAGCGTATTGAACTTCTGTTCAGAGCTTCAGCACCTCAGTTTGGGCAGCTGTGTCATGGTAAGGACTTGAAAGTTCCTTAGTGTCAATTGCTTGTTCTCTTTTTCCTCCCATGAGTGAATTTTATCCTGAGCTTCCCCACCCTGTACCTTCCCCCGGTTTATGGTTAATTACTTCGTACCCCACTTTCAAACATTTTCCTCAAAGTGGGGAGTATGTTTTCGAAGCACTGATAACTATCTGTAAAAGCAAAGAAAGCACAGAGTGGTAGAATGAGTTCAGTCTGCCCCAGCCAGAGGTTATCTGGGACAAACCATTTACCTCTCTGGATTTCTTTGCAAAATAAGATGTCAGCCATACCCAAATGTCAGTGGTTGTGGTATGTTTTTCACAAAGCTAACTTTAGTTCTTAAATTCTGAAATTGTTTCCTGGAAATGATGACAGTGGATAGGCTGATTTTGTTTTGTTTCATTTCATTTTGGTTTTTCTGGTACTGGGAATTGAATCATTGGCATTGAACTACATCCACCACCCTTATTTGTTTTCAGACAGCATCTTACCGAGTCACTATGTGGCTTTGGTTGAGCTCAAACTGGCAATCTTCCTGCCTCAGCCTTACAGAGCCTTACAGGGCAAGCCTTACCTTGCCCTGGTGGTTTGTTTTTGTGGATTTGTTTTCGAACTGTTCTTAGTGAACAAAATGAGAAGATTAATACTATGTTGGAACTCATTTTTTTTAAGTTTATTCGTTTATGAAATCCAAAAGGCTAGGGACTGTATTCACTGGAAGCCAATTTTCTGGTGGAACATTACATTCCTCTTCACTTCCTCCAACACTGCCCACCAGAACAGATTCAGGAGGTCCCCAAACCATTCTAATTTTGCACCACCTTAGTAAAAAGACCTGAATAATAGGATAGTTACAGTATTCCCAAGATGTTCTGGTATACTGGGCTTGGATTTAAGCAGCAGGGTCTGTGACCTAACAGAGAACCCCTTTGAACATTTTTGGAGTTTAACAGTAGCATCAGAGATGCCTCAGGATTTGGGAAAGTAGGCTAGCTAGTACTCCTCTTATAGTGACATGTTTATCTATGTGTCCTCACAGGCTTTAATTTTGGTGGTTAGGATTTGTTAAACTGCAACTATAGGCCCAGCCTGTCCCATTTAATCTTGGGAACCCACTAGATTCTCCTTATTTCAAGTCGAATTCTTCCTTTGCAAGCCTTTTCATAGGCTTGCTTGGTTCCCTTTAGTGGATTTTCTACATGAACCCAGTGATAGTAGATGATAATCTCTGTGACAACAAACCAGTCGCTTGGATCTTTACATATTGCTTGCCCTTGTTAGATTGATAAGAACCCTGTTTAATGTTATAGACCCTTACTCTGCTTGTTATTTATCTCTATTTAAATTGGAGCGGCATTTCCTGGGAAACCAGGCCTCTGGCCACAGACACTCTAAACAAGTTGAAATAATATAATTATAACATATATATTGAAATGGCATTTATTTTAAGTCAGTGTCTTCCCAAATTGATTCATAGAAACTTATTCCTGAAGGACATTCAATTATAGAAAGTTTATGTGAGGGCGCAGTAGGAATTCCTGACCAAAATAAGAAAATGATACTATTGGTCCGCTTCTTGGAGTTTTACCTCAATATATGCTAAAACAAAAGAATAGTTTACCTTTGCTTAAGCCAGTGTTTTCCATCCTTACCTGATTATTGGACCCACTTTTTTCCATATTGCATCTATTAATATGTGATATACTAGGGGAAATGCTACTTGAGATAATAGCTATTTTTTATATTGAAGTATGCAGTTACCAGTAACATATTGTTACCATTGGTATTTGTTTTCCAGGGAATGGAGCTCTTGATAGAGAAATTAAGAAATAATTCTTATGTTGAGTAGTAACATCACTACTCAAGTCATGATTGGGACATTTCACATGTGTCATACGAACACTGTTGTTTCACAACAAGTGTAGGGTTCACTGGGACAGTGATACAGACAGTCCTTGGTTGATTGTTTCATACCATGTATATATTTTTTAATCAGTTGACCAAAAGGATGATTTACTTGGTATTTATTTTTGACTATTAAAATAGTAGCAGTTTTTAGATTTGATATTTGTGAAGCTGTTGTCCTCTTAGTGCGCTAGGCTGGCTTTGCACAGTGATTATGATTTATAGTCTGTCTTCTCAGAGTGCTCTCCTAATGGCATGCTTCCTCTGTATTGAATATAATGTGGACACCAAATTAGTTGTGTCACTTTTTTTCCTAAAGCTAATTTTTGTACCGCAAATGCCAGTTTGACAGATTTGTAACGACAAGAACTGAAAAGTAACATGTTGCCAGTAACACACCTAGGTCATTCTGGTCACTGCCATAAATGTGTCTGGAGGACTCGAAATTTAAATTTTTCCTCTGATTGGGAAAGAGATATTTAAAAATATGTTCTCAAATAGCCGATCATCTCTTCAATTTAAAGTTAACAAATAGATAACAAAACCCTAAAGTAATCAGAAGTTTGTTTTACCCATTAGTTCCAACCCTCTTATATACCAAAGTCTTTTAACAAGTTTGTGAGCAAGCATATTCGTTAAATATGGTTCAGCTGCCAAGAATGGAAACTGCCAAACAGCTCTGCATAAACAAGATAGCTTATTTTCTTTCTTGTGAATGAAGTGGTGAATAATTCAAGCAAACTTCCTAGCTGTAGTCCTAGAAGGGAAAAAGGCTTACCACCTTCTCTTGAGGACCCTTTCTAGAAGCTATACGCCTTTTGAGACTTCCTTCTTGTTACCCACAATTTAATTATGTGACATACTTTATAGCATGGAAAGCTGGGAAACTCAAGTTTTTATTTTGGGCAGCCATATGCTCAAGCAAGCTTCAAAATAAAAGTAAATAATTGAATGAATTTTGTATTTCTTTTTTCCCCAATCACTTCCAGGAAGAGGGAAAAACAAATTTTTAGTATTAGGTTAAGAGAAAGAGTTATGGACAACATAAATAATACCCTAACTTCATAATTAGCCACTAAGTATAGGTTGCTTTCAGTCCAGTACAAGTATGAAGTAAAATTCTTATTTTCCCATCCCTGTATTTTTTTGTGTTTGATGTGTTTAATAATGCTGTGATAAATCATAACAAGAAACACTCGGAGGAATGTTACACTGATAGAGAATTAGTCCATATGCCACTGAGTGCCCTGGTACAGATTCAGCACAATCAGAATCATTGGTTCAGGAAGTTAAATTAATTCTTTTTAAGGATGCTAACTGCACTAATTATCAACGCTGCAGTTTTGTGTTGTTCAGGTTTCCTCCAACCTGTTTCTCTTGGACTTCTACACGATTCCATCAAGGTGTACTTGCTGAAGACCACAACATTAGAAGTCATCACCAGTGTATTTCATCTACCAGCCTTTGGTTCTAACTAAAAACTGTTGCCCCAAATCTGTCCCCTGTCTCCAATTCCCATTACTACTTTAATCCAGGCTCCTGTCATCACTCTTCTGAACCATTTACAGTTCTCTTCACTGGGCTTCCCCACTTCATTCTTAACTATCATACATAGGCTATCCTGTAGACAGAAGTCAGAGGAATGTTTGTTGTATTGTAAATCATGTGCCACTTTTCTGTTTATAATCTTCCATTGACTTCCTTAGTACTGTACTTAAAAACCCAGCCCTTTAGGGTTGAATTCTTGGACCTTGCATAAACTGTTGTCTTCTCTCTCACTACCCTTGAGCTGTACTGATTCACTTAGCCGTGAATGCACTGAGCTCATCCCTAGAAAGCCCAGCAACGTCCAAGTCCTCCCTCAACTCCTGAAGTTTGATCACATCATCCTCTTTTTTTATTTTCCATCATGTATCACTCTCTGGATAATTTCACTCATTTATTTGTCTCTGTGTTATTTTCAAAAACATGAACAAAATGCCTGCTTTTCAGTTTACCACTGTGCCTAGGATCTGAAGTGGTGCCAGCACATAGTAAGGGCATAAGAATTTATTGGAAATAGAATAAACAAATTAACAAAAGAAATAATCATTGTAAATGTTTATTATTTTGTTTCCTTTTGACTACTGGTGGTAACTTTGATACTTGATTATAACAAAATCAAATAAACCTCTTAAAAGAACCTATTTAAAGATATATTATTAAAACACATAAATCCCAAGATTGAAACATTTAACCATGTATTACTAGACACTTAACCTCTAATTATAAGAAAAATATTGGATACTTCTGATAACTGATAATGATTAACATATTACTGTATAATGTAAATAATTTTCATGTTGTATGTTCAGTCCATAAATGCCCCACTTAGCCTAAAACTACTATCCTAATTACTACTATCAGCATTAGACAGTTTTTGAGCCTACCAAGTACATAGCTTCATCAGAGAAATATTATATAACCACGTAAGTATATTAATCATAAATAAAATAGCAGAAGCTGGACTCCACCAACAAGCAACAGCAGCAAGGTCAAAATTGTAAGCTTAAAAAAAATAACACATAATCCTCAAGTTCTGCATAAGAGACTGAAGACTTCAGACTGCTTTGGGATGCATTAACAAGTGAGCGATTTCTCTTGCTGTTTCATGAAAGAGTGATAGATCTCTGAGATGAGTAGCCAGATCCATATTAACAAGGATATGAGTGTGTTTAAATGGAAGCAAACAGTAAGAGATGATTAAGGATGTTCTGACTAGCTGTAAATCATACATTTCTGAGCAAAACATGTAAAAGCTTGCAATTATTTGATTTTCAGATTGAAGATTATGATGTGATAGCAAGCATGATAGGAGCCAAGTGTAAAAAACTCAAGACACTGGATCTGTGGAGATGCAAGAATATTACCGAGAATGGAATAGCAGAACTGGCTTCCGGTTGTCCACTACTGGAAGAACTTGACCTCGGCTGGTGTCCCACTCTACAGAGCAGCACTGGATGCTTCGCCAAATTGGCACGCCAGCTCCCAAATTTGCAAAAACTCTTCCTTACTGCTAACAGGTCTGTGTGTGATACAGACATAGAAGAACTGGCATCTAATTGTATGCGATTACGGCAACTGGACATACTAGGTAGGGATGATGTATACAAATTTGTTTTAAAACCTGGTTCCTTGACATGAAATCTCATCTTGGGCTTTTTGCAAGGAAGAAAAAAAATTAAAGGTTTTGTTCTGATAATACTGCTTGATTGGATAGAAAGCAGTGGCTGTAGAGTACAGTTATATATGTACTTCAGTATAATAGGACAACAACACAATTTTATCCTCAAATCTGTCAAAAGCTCTGAATAACTGTTAATTATTGATCTACTTAGAAGAGAATTCACATGATCTGTGTTCTCTGTTAGTGATAAAAAGGAAGAAATGAATTCATTTGTATAATGAATTCGTGCTAGATATTTTTTTATCTTCTTAATGTTAAACTCTTGATTAGGGGATATTGTGAAATCTCCATTCCTGATAATTCTAGTTTTTCAGACTAGTTCTACCTCAGGGCAGTTCTTTTGAAAATTCTTTCCACCTTTGGGATTCCTTGTGTTCTTGACTGCATTCATCAGTAGGAACCCTTAGATATTTCATTACCTTTTTCCTCACTTAGCAGAGGTGTCAGTAGTGCTGCTGTGGTCATCCTTGCCCACATACTTGGCACTTGGTGAACTCATGTGACACTTGAACTATGTTTTCTGGTAATGTAGATGGTAGTAGATGAGTCTGTAAGGTACTTGTCTATTCTTTCCTGTTTTTAATGCCTAACAAAAGGGAAACCTAAAGGTTGACACATGTGTTTCTGGTTTCAATTAAAATCTCTCCATATCCAGGTCGATGACACATTTGGAGATGTTGCTTATGTAGTCACATGTTACTACTTAAGCCACTTTTAGGCAGACGTCCTTGCCTATTATGTGCACATTTTGCACTAAATGCTTTAGCTGTGTTATGTTTTATTTGATGTGCACAATGCAGGGATTGTCTTTTCTTTTCTTTTTTATTTATTTATTTTTTATTTTGAAAAGAATACAACCAAACAAAACAAAACAGAGTAAAGTCAATCAAAACAAAGCAATGAACATGGAACATGACTTTGAAACGGGGTAAAAAAAAGAAAAGAAAAAAAAAACAAAACAAAGCAATTGATAAGGCTACCATAATGGCTCTTATTATCTGCAGTATACCTGCCCATACCATCAGGGATAAGTAAAATCAAACAAAATACAACAAACTAAAACAGTAGAAACAAAACAAAATATAATAAAACAAAACAAAGCAGAACAATGTAAGCAATATAGAATTTCAAGATATTAGCAAAACAGCATTGGCTACCATAATATTTGTTATCTTCAGAATAGTTGCCTACACCTTCAAACATATTACAATCCAACCACACAGAATAGAGTAAAATCAATCAAAACAAACAATGAAAGCCATACAGGGTTTCTAAACAAGA
>RJWT010041917.1:0-12241 GCA_004365215.1 Cuniculus paca
AAGCGCCTGCCTGGCAAGCACGAGATCACAAGTTCGATCCTTGGTTCCAAAAAAATCCAGGAGAAATCTGGGTGTGGTGACAAATGTCTATAATCACAGTACTTGGGAGGCTGAGGCAGGAGGATTGCAGCAAGTTTGAGGCCAACCTGGGCTACACAGTGAGTTCAAGGCCACTCTGAACTACACAGACTCTGCCTCAAAAAACCAAAAAAATGTGTTTAAAAAGTCCAAGAGATAGCCGGGCGTGGTGGCTCATGCCTGTAATCCCAGCACTCGGGAGGCTGAGACAGGCAGACCGTTGTGAGTTCGAGACCAGCCTGGGCTACAAAGTGAGCTCAAGGCCAGCCTGAACGGCATAGTGAGACCCTGTCTCAAAAACACCAGGGCTGGGGATCTAGCTCAGCGGTCTAAGTGCCTGCCTGGCAAGCACAAGGTCGTGAGTTCAATCCCCAGTGCCAGAAAGAAGAAGAAAAAAAAAAAAGTCCAAGAGAGCTGGGCCAAGTGGTTCACACCTGTAATCCCAGCACCTGGGAGGCTGAAGCAGGAATGTCACAAGTTTGAGGTTAGCCTGGAAAACAGCAAGAGCCCATCTCAAAATAAATACAATAAATAAATAAAAATTAAAAAGTCCAAGAGAAAGCTGGGCATGATGGTGCATGCCTGTAATCCCAGCACTCATGAGGCTGAGGCAAGAGCATCGTTGTGAGTTCAAGACCAGCCTGGGCTACAAAGTGAGCGCATGGCCAGCCTGAACTACATAGTGAGACTCTGTCTCAAAAAGACAATAAATAAATAAATAAATAAATTGTCCAGGACAAGCCAACTGTGGTGGCATACTCCCGTAAATCCCAGCTACTCAGGAGTCTGAGGCAGGAGGACTGCAAGTTCCAGGTCCTCCTGTGCTGCTAAGGTAGATCTCCCGTTAAAATAAAGCGTCCAGCAAAGAGGGGGAAATTGAAATTTATTGAAGGGTTACTTAGTTTGTTAAGAGCTTTACAAACATTCATTTCACAATGTTTTACTGATCAGGCAAATGAGGTTAAATAACTTGCCCAAGTTCATGCAGCTAGAGGTGGCAGAGCTGAGGCCACCTGCATTTCTCTGATTCTTCATGCCTGCCTCACCACCCCACTGCACAGGCACAAATGCCCCTCGACTTGGATGCCTAGACGTGCGTTCCCTGTGTAGCATGTTCCTGAGAACACAAAGAGCCACTCTCAAACTGGAGGGAGTTTAATGTTTTTCCTGCTCCCACACTGTAAGCGGGCCATCTCCCCCGTGGCCTGAACTCCTGTGTAGCACAGGACAGAAGCTGTCCCAGCCCATAGGGGCAGAAAGCAGCAGAGGCCCCCAAGGCTAGAAGGGAAAGGAGCACTTTGGGGGTACACACAGCAGGTTTCTTTGTGAGCCAGCCAGTGCAAGGAACTGCTGGGGGCTGCTAATCCTGCCCAGATGGTGCCTGTGGCCCCAGCATTCTCTTGAATCTCTTCGGTGTGACCAGAAGCCCAGGTCAGAGTCCAGTCTCCCGGCTGCCCCCGCTGAGGCTGAGGCTGTGGGGGCGAGTTCCACGCTCCAGCCTACGGCTGGACAGGAGACGCCGCAGGGAGGAGCCTGAGCTCAGATCGCCACAGCTCCGGAGGTGGAGGCTCTCTCTGCCTGGCCGGCCCCACGGGCTCCGGGGCACCTGGAGGGAACACACAAGATGGTATGGAGTGGCCTACTCTGAAGCACCAGGCTTTCGCAGGGATCTGCCTGGCTCCCCTAATGCCTACCTGCTTATGTCCATGGACTCCCATCCCAGTGGGATCTGCTGGCTTCTTGGAAATCTGGAGGAAACGAGTGACCAGACCCCGGCCTGGCCAGTTTCCTTTCAGGTCCCCCAGAGAGTGGGCGGGTGCAGGGCCCGAGGGCAGGGGGAATTTCCGGAAGGTGGGCACAGGGCGCCGTTTCTCGGCTGAGCGAGCACGGAGCAACTTGGGGGAAGGGCAGCGGGCCAGGCGGAAGAGGCAGGCTTCAGAGCAGAGCCCTGCAGAGAGACAGCAAGAGGACAGTGGAATGTGGGGGTGCGAGAGGACTAGGTCGTGCCCCTACCCTTCATCCCAGTTGCCAACTACATGCCTGACCTGTATCTGCAGAGGAAATGGAGGCAGCTTCTTCCTCAAGCACTTTGGTATAAAGGTCCCTGAAGTCAGCTGAGAAGGACAATGACAGGGACTGAATGGGGACACTCTGGACACATGTGCTCTTCTAGCACACTGCCACACCCCATTTCTAATCAAAGGACCATTATGTCTGCCCGCACCTGCCAGCAACGAGATGGTACCGTACACGGAGACAGTGAAGGCAGTGCTGCTGTCATTACACCACTGTCTTCTACCTCTTGGTCCCCCATGGCAGTGACAAGGTGCTTGTGCGGCACGTGGCATTATCTGCTTTCTAGGCACCAACCACTTGGGGTCCTGCTTAGCTTCCTAGGTAGGATGAGGCTGGGTACCTTCAGTCTGCCCTACTAGCATTATCTTTTCTCTCAGCAACACTATAGCACTTTTGGTTGAGATGCTATTATTATACCTGCTTTACAGGTTAGAAACTGAGGTAGAGTAGACACATAAAGAGTGCGAGCTTGGGCCCTGAGGAACTGGTATCATATGCCAAATCCTCACCCACGCCTGTAATCCCAGCACTCTGGGAGGCTGAAGCAGGAGGACCCTGAGTTTGAGCCCCACCTGGGCAATTTAATGACTTAGCAAGACCTTGTCTCCAATTGAAAAAAAAATTATAAAAGGCTGAGAATGATCCTGGCGGCGTCCCTGACCTTGTCACCTCCAGGAGTCCCCCTTCCCAGAACCTACGGTGGGGTGCTCACCAGTGTCGCTGGAGGTGGTGATGCCTGGGTCACTGTGGGACCGCGGCAGCAGCAGCAGTGGGGCTGTGGGAGCCGGGCAAGGCGACCGGTGCCCGGGCGGGGTGAGGGAACCTGAGCTGTCACTGAAGCGCCGCGCGGGGGCTCGGGCGGGTGGGGCGGCTGCGGGGCGGCTGCCTGCCCGCGGGACCCGCCGCCTCAACTCGGGGAAGCAGGGCCCCACCCAAGGCGGCCAGCCCTCCAGCGGGTGGCAGCTGCGTGCGGCCGTGGGGGCGCCCAGCGCGGGCGGGGCCTCGGGGGCGGAGCAGGAGTAGGAGCGCGCGGCGCGCGGCGGTCGCCGAGGCAGGGGGCTCTCCTCGAAGGGGCCTCGCAGGCCGCAGTCCAGGCTAAGGCAGTAGCCGGCGCGGCTGCGTTGGATGGAGCGGAAGAGCACGTAGTCGACGGAGCGCACGGAGCCCTGCAGCTCCAGCAGGCACGAATCCTCGGACGGGCTGGAACCCCCCGGGAGGTCGCCGATGGCCGACAGCACCAGAGACCCGCTGTCCATGGACACTGTGGGCGGCAGGGGGCGCTGGTAGCACCAACGGCGTGCGCCAGCCAGGCAGCGCCGCCTTCTGGCCAGTCCTTCTCCAGCTTGTCTCAGAAGTCCAGGGTCCAGGGTCCAGGGTCCAGGGTCCAAGCCGCCACAACCCTCCTTTGTCCCTAAATCATCAGCTGAGGCCCGCCCCCCGCCCGGCCCTCCTGTCCCGGGCATCCCTGCCTCATTCACCCTTCCCCCCAGCTCTCTGCTTACCATCCACAATGGAGGCCACTCGCTCGCACATGCAGGTGCTGTCGTGAAGCTGAGGGTCAAACAGAGTGGCCTGCAGAAGACGAGAGAGTCAAAGGTCCAGCCCTGAATACTGCCATGGCCACTCCCATGCTCTGAACAGAACTCCGGGATCCCAGACCAGCTCTGTCACTTGGCTAATTTCCCACATGTGTAACACAGAAGTCGTAGTGCCTGACCTACCCATCTCACTGGGCTCTAGGGAAGATCAAAGACGACAGAGGATATGGTAGGACTATAAAGATCACAAGAACTATCATTATCCTGGCCCCCAACAGCTTGTTCAGGCTCTTCACCAGCTCCCTGGCCTGCACCAGGCCCTGCACTCACCTGGCTGTCTCCTCGAAGGCCCATGACAGCTTCATAAGAAGGGGGGCAGTCAGTAGGATACAAGGGCACAGGGCTGTCCATGGAGCCATTGTATGTGATGCTGGCAGGAGGGAGAAGATCAAAGCCTGGAAAGTAACTGCTCCCCACCATTCCAGGCCCAGCCCCAGCTCCCTCCTCAGTTCCCCTGCAGGACCCCACCTGACCTCACCTCTGCGCATCTGTCTCAGAGCTGCAGGTATACTCTGGGGGATAGTAGGGCGGTGGGGGCACAGGTGGTACAAATTCCTCCAAGTCCAGCATGGTGTGCAGGAGAGGGGCCGGAGGTGAGGATGTACAGGTGAGTGGCCCCAGGGGACCTGAGACCGAGCGCTCAGGGGCCAGCTGCTGGGGGCAAGCAGGTCAAGCCTGGTTTCTGGGAGTCCAGCTCTTCCTTACCCCCCGTAATCTTTTGTCTATGCTATTTTTAGGGCCCACCCCCCTCTACGAAACTCTAGTTCTGCTCCTGCCCTCACACACAACCAGCTCCTCCTTAACCCTACATCATCCTGAACCTACCCAGAAATTCCTCCTCTTTAGCGCTCCTCCTACCCAGAGTCACCACCTGTGTTCTCTGTCACTTTATCCCCACCTCCATCTAGGGTCTTTTTGACTCTACCCCATCCAGTCCTACTCTCTAAAGCCCCCTCTCCTGGCCCAGACTGGCATCATCACATAGTTAGCCCCAGGTGCCCAGAAGCCAGACCTGTGGTCACTGGCCCTCAGGCCCAGTCCCAGTACAGACATCCCTGGCCCCTCATGCCTGGCTCCGGGTCCCCTCTCACCGTTTGCATGAGGTCCAAAGAGAAGATTTGGATGCAGCAGACAATAGCAGAGAGGGTACAGATTATGGCAGCACAAATGGTGAGCCCGCAGACACTGAAGAGCAGGTTCTGCAGCAGGGAAGAAGGGAGGCTGAGGATCTGGGAGGGTGTAAGTCCCATATATTCCTGGGGCTTCCCTGGAGCACAGTGGTAGAGGGCTTGCTAGCATGTGCGACGCCCTGGATTTGACCCCCAGCATCCCCAAAACAAACAGAACCACATTTTCTGGGCCCCAGAAGGGGCCCAGAGGATCCCAGGAAGGGAGGCAAGGACGGGAACCAGGAAGATACGGGGGAAAGACTGGCCAGGATAAGGGGGAGATGCCCACTTACTTTGAGGGCGCCTCGGGCTTCATCACAGGTGGAGTTAGGGGAAATTTTCAGTTCTTGCCCTGGTTCTGGACAGGGCCGGGGTAGGGGAACAGGGGGACAGCACACACAGACCTTTCCATCCTGTGTGGGAGTGAGGAGGGGGAGGGAACCTTGGTCAGGACAAACTCAAGAGTCCTGCACCCCCCCAACCAGTTCTTCCCAGCTCGCTCTTCTCACATCTCACCATGGAGCACTGTCTGAAGTCCCGGGCCAGCTGGGCATTCTTACAAGAGAGAACAGAGCCAGCCATGCTGAGCATGACACAGAGCACCGAAAGCAAGGAGAAGAAAGAGATCTGGGGAAAGAGGGTGCCAGCTCAGGGCTGAGACCTGCATTGTACCCCTCTGCCATGGATGGGGCCCCCCATCTCCACAGACATTTCTGTGCCTGCCTGGCACCAACAGGAAAGCCACTTCCCTTCCTGAGGGCACAGTGGGCATCCCCTCTGGTGCTGGGCACCTGCCTCCCAGGGGACACTGGACCCTGGCACCTACCACTAGAGTGAATGGCCGCTTCCAGGACACAATGCCAACTACCCCGGAGAACGCCAGCTGGGGACAGAGTGGGGACAGGCTCAGCCTGGCAGGGGAGGCACCTGAGTAAGCCCCTCGCCACAGGATGCACCCAGCCCTGCCAGGAGGGACAGGAGCAGATGAGGGAGGCAAGGCGAGGCAAGGATATGGGCTTGAAACTGGTGAGGAGGGGTGGGGCCCAGCCTCTCCCACCCAGCCACTGAGCACCCTGTGCACCCAACTCACCGAGAACCCGGCCCAAGACGGACAGGACCTCTTGATGCTCTCGGTGGTGGTGACCGAGGAGGCCACCATGCTGAAGGTTACCACCAGGATGCCCAGGAGCACCTGGGCCAGCCCCAGTGTGAGTAACGCCTGCAGCCAGGGTCGGTGGAGGCGAAGGTGGGTAAGACCTCGGGTGCTGGGCCGGCTGGTCAGCGAGCGGATGGAGTCGCTAGGCGAAGGCATCATGCCTGCTGCCTGGCTGCTCGCGCCTCGTTCGGTACCCTCTGGCGCTTGGGAGCATCTCAGAGGCGCCCAAGGCCCCGTCATTTCTCCTCTCCACCCATGTCGTTCTAGAGCCCACCCTCTGACTGGGTCCCTGGGGGCATTGCCCAAGGACTCCAGCTGAGGGGGGAGCCACGGGAGGGGCGTCACGGAGGGACTGCGGGGTGCTCCCTCCCCACCACGGGCACTGGGCGGGCACCGTGCCTGGGGTGGTGATGAGGACGCGAGGGCACTGTCTCATCGCATCTCTCTAGGGCACAAGGGCGCCGAGAAGGGCTGGTCCTAGAGAGAGAGCGCGGCGGTGCTGAGCCCGGAGGGTGGAAAGAGGTCGGGTCGGGGGGAGGCTGGGAGACTCGAGGGGCGCAGTCGGGGCGCCTTCAGTGTGCAGCAGGATCGTGGCCGCCTGGAGGGAGGCCGCGGCCCCACCTCGCCCGGGTCGCCCGCCTAGCTCCAACCCCACTATGCTCGGATCCCCGGGCTCGGTCGCAGCAGGTCGGGCACAGAGGCGGGGGTGGGGTGAGCAGGGTGCAGGGAGGGGAGCGCGGCGCGGTGCACCCCGGGAGTTGTAGTCCAGATTCAGACCCGGGGCGGAGCGCGGGACTGGGCGCCCTGCATCACCCCCACCCTGGCCACGCTGCCAGCTGTACCTTCGGTGCGGGTCTGCGCCCCACCCAGCCTCGCAGGCTCCCCGCTGCAGTTCCCGACATAAGTATCGGGCACTTCCCTGCTTTTAATGGAGAAGTGGGAAACAAGGTTCGCTGGTGTCCTGGCGTCTCCACCCCCAACTATGGATCTCCCGGCCCAGCCACAGTGACTCTACCCCGCCCCCGCGCCGCGCTGTTTACACTCTACGGTCCCACCTCTCCCTGCGGAAGCCTGCGGACTGCCTCCACCCGAGTCCCTTAGACAGTTTGCTTTCTCTCAAAGCATATATAAATTACAGGATCCCAGCACGGGCAGCTTAGTGACTTAGAGCTGGTATCAATGTCTCAAAAATTTTTTTTAAAAGTTGGGGAGGCTGGAGATGTAGCTCAATGTGAAGGTCTTGGGTTCGATTCCCAGGTACCTCAAAAGAAAAATGAAAGGCCTCATTTTCAATAAAAACTCAAGAAACAGCTGAGTTCCAGTTCCACTTTCTTTTTATTTAAATAACTGAAGCGAAGGCCTTGGCACAGCAGAGGGAAGCTGGGTTGGAGTGTGTGAGTGGTGGCAGCACTGCGGTCTGGTGTGGGAAAGGCCAAGCAGAACGGGGTCACAGGGGCCTCCTAAAACCCTTATGTCATGTTCAGCAGCCATGGCCATGAAATTGGGGGCATTACAGAGAAGCCATCAACTAGTGATGTCTCCCCAGTCCCAGAGACCTCAGGGATAGGGGGTCTGTCAGCTCCCGCAAGAGGCAGGGCCAGGACATCCCAGTCAAGGGTCATGGGCCCCGGAAGGCATTTTCAGCAGCCCCAGCAGCTGCGTTGGCAGCTGCGGTTCGCACTGCCGGGTTGGAGAAGACACCAGCAGCAAATTCTTGCTGGGCCTTCTGAAAGCTGGCACCTGTGCGTCGATATAAGGAGTGGATCTGCAAGAAGAAAGCAGATGTTACAGCAAAGTGCAGCCACTGTTGCCCCACCCACCCAACTCCAAGGCCACTCCCAGCCTGCTGCCTCCTGGGCCTGACCCTCTCTGGAAGCACGCACGCACTCATACAGTGCCCAGAGATCCATTAGCTGAGAATCCTCCTAAATGTTCCACTGTGGCCCCTTGGGACCCATGATCTCACCCTTGTGGCCCAACCTCCCACACAGCCCCTCACCCGCTTCAGCATCACAATTCCCAGCACAGCGATGCCAGTGAAGAGCAGGGCGACCAGCAGCATGAGCACGGTTACAGCAGTACTCATCTTGAGTGCTGACAGAGCAGAGATCCAGCCACTGTGGGAGGCATGTGCCAGTGAGAAGGTGTGACTTGGGGCTGGGTCTCCATTGTCCCAGCTTTTCCATGGGCATATCACAAACATGCCCTATTCCCACCCCTGCCAGTCTGGCAGCATTCCACAAACCACAACCTCCACTACATCCACTTTTCACAGTTTAATTCCAGTTCCTGAACCATTAGCTCCCAGCTCTCCAAGTTCTTGTAGGCATCTTCCATCCAAACAGACTCTTCAATCATCATCACATATGCCTCCTCCAGGAGGCCTTCTTGATGGACCACACACCTTCTTTCCCTCAATCTCTGCCTACCCAGTGTTAGCTGGACTCTCATATCATAAACATATCCTCTCTCTCCTTAAAGTAGCATGTCCCAGGAAAAAAAACACACCTTTCTTTGAACAACCCTACCACAGTAACCAGTACTGGCTTAGTCTAGAGTAGCAGGGAGGGGTGACAGTGAACTGGCAGCCTCACGGACCTGAAGCCCCAACCTGGGATGCCAATGGCCTGGAGGACGAAGAGCACATTCTGGGCGAAGAAAATGAAGAAAAAAACGAAGAAATTGAATGAACTGTCACTCCTGTAAAGACAAAAACATGGGGAGGGTGGGAGTAAAATTAAGGATAGAGGAGCAGGTGTAGGGCCTAACCCAGGCCCCACATCACCCCCTCCTCCACTTACCGGAAAGCCTTATACATGGGGCGGTACCAGCACACGAAGGAGCAGGGAGTGAAAAGGAGGACCCAGAGCAGAGAAAGCCCAAAGCCTGAGCCACTGCTGGTATCCACACAGAAGCTGGCCAAGCAGGCGAGGAAGTTCAGGAGAAGAGCTGCAGTGCTGCCTGTGAGGCACAGGGACAGTATGACTAGGGCTTCTGGACTGGAGCGAAGGCTTTCTCCTATTTCATAATCCTCAACAAATGGCTCATCACAGAGGAAGACAGTTCCTGCCTTCCTGGATTAACTCAACAAGGAACACACAACAAACAAACCTCATTTCCACTGACTCCCTCACAAAAACTATGTTTCTTTGTGGAGCTGGATATTCATTCCTAGCCTCCCCCGCCCCTTTTTTTGGAGACCAGGTATCACTAAGTTACTCAAACTTAGTAATAATTAGTAACAATTTGTAATCTTCCTGCCTCAGACTCCTGAGAGGCTAAGATTACAGATGTGTACCACTATACCTGGGTCCTTGCACATCTTTTTTTTCAGACACACACTTACACCACTGAGCTAAATCCCCAGCCCCTTGAACAGACTTTTAAAGAACTCAGAATACAAGGGCCGGGGATCTAGCTCAGTGACCTAAGCGCCTGCCTGGCAAGCTCGAGGTCATGAGTTCAATCCCTGGTGCCGCTAAAAAAAAAAACCAAAACAAAAAAACTCAGACTACAACCAGGCAGTATGGTTGTACTCCCAACTACTAGGAACACTGAGGCAGGAAGATGACAAACTCAAAGCCAGTTTGAGCAATGTAGCAAGACTTTGTCTCAAAATAAGAGGAGCTCAAGGAATATAGTTCAGTAGTAAGGCACTTGCCTAGCAGGCATGAGGCCCTGGGCTCAAATCACAGCACCACCAAAAAAAGAAAGAAGAAAAGAAAAAACTCTGAATATGTTTATGCATGGGAACAAAGGAAAGAGAAGAGGAAAGAACATATACCTGCTAGCAGGCTGGTTAACAGATTAACAGTTTCAAGTAAGTCCTAAATATAATCAAAAGAGTAACACAGTAAGACTCCTGGAGAAATTACCCTTGTTCTCAAATGCTGAGGAGAAATTAAATGTTTGGTTCTCAGTGAATAGAACTCCAGGGCACTAAGAGATCTACCTGTAACTTCCTTCAAAAGGCTTTTCATTACTCACACATCCAGAGGTAGTACATGGTGGATACTGTCTTCTGAAATTCTTGGGGGATCTCCATGGAGATATCTTGGAAAAAGCAGGGCTGGACTGGGCAAAATGAAGGTAGAGGGGGCCAATTGTTCTGTCGAGCTGTAAGGCACAGAAAACAGGAAGATCCCAGAAGTAAGGCAAAGACCAACCAGGGAATCATCTCCCCTTCCCTCCACCCTCAAATCATCTCAATCCTGGATCTCCAGAGACAAGGACAAGTAAAAAAGTAATAGTATCGAAACGTTTATTACTACAACATTTCCAACATCTAAACACTGCCACCAAGCGTGATGACGCACCCTGTAATCCCAGTAATTGGGAGGATGAGGCAGGAGGACTGCCATGAGTTCAAGACCAGCCTGAACTGCATAGTGGACACCCTGTCTCAAAAAACAACAACAACAACAACAAAAAACTGTGCCAAGTACTTGTCATATACAATTTTGCTTAACCCTCACAATAATCCTGTCAGATACGAATGTTATTTCATTTTAAAAATAAGAAAATCAACCGGGGACTGGGGATTTAGCTCAGTGGCTTAAGTGCCTGCCTGGCAAGCGTGAGGTTGAGTTTGATCCCCGGTGCCGCAAAAAAAAAAAAAAGAAAAAGAAAATCAACCGGGCGTGGTGGCTCACACCTGTAACCCCAGCACTTGGGAGGTTGAGACAGGAGGATCGTTGTGAGTTTGAGACCACCCTGAGCTACAAAGTGAGCTCAAGGCCAGCCTGAATGGCACAGTGACACCCTGTCTCAAAAAGACAAGGGCCAGGGATCTAGCTCAGTGGCCTAAGCGCCTGCCTGGCAAGTGCAAGGTCATGAGTTCAATCCCCGGTGCTGCAAAAAGTAAAATAAAATAAAAAGTAAATAAAATAAAAATAAGAAAATCGAGGCACTTAAGATTAAGTACCTAAAGCCGGATGTGGTGCTGCACTCCTATAATCCCAGCACTCGGGAGGCTGAGGCAGGAGGATCACTGCAAGTTCAAGACCAGCCTGGGCTACAAAGTGAGCCCAAGGCCAACCTGAACTGCATAATGAGACCTTGTCTCAAAAAGACCAAAAAAAAAAAAAAAGATTAACTACCCAAGGAGCTGGGGCTGTGACTCAGTGGTGGCATGGTGCAAGGCCCAGGGTTCAAAACCAACACGGAAAAAAAAAATTAAAAGAAGAGATTAAATAACTTGCAGGGCCCATGCTCTATTGGCCTTTTATTTGCTCCTTCTAAGACATCACACACTCTTGCTCATCTATCAGATCCCACTTACTGGCTGTGCCCCCCAGAGCAACATGCTGCAGCTCTCTCTCCCTGCGGTCCAACTCCTCTGCCTTCCGGTTGAGTTCCTCCTGCTTCTTCAGCAGCTCAGCTGTGGCTGCAGCAGCTGAGGCCTACCCAGCATGAGCAGAGGGAGATGTAAGGCCTGGGCCCCAGACTTCGTCCCTCTCCCTGTCCCCGCCTGCACATACATCTCTTACCCGAGTGCTGTAAGAGCCATAGTTCTTGGGTTCTGTGGGGCTGAGCTTCCGTGAGGACTGTAAGGAGGGGACTGAGGGGGTAGGGGCAGGGGCAGGGGCAGGGGCAGGAGCAGGAGGTTCATAAGCTGGTGTCGGCTGTTGGAGAAAAGGCTTTGGAGATCATTTGGTCTGTCATAACACAAAAATCTAGAGCCTACTTCAAAATTTTTAAAACCAGAATTCATTAACTAGGGCAGCAACTCTTCTCCTAGTTAGCAAGCTAGTGCTTGTGTTCAGTACATGTTTAAGAACTCTTTTGTGACCTGCGACATCCCTGCACACTTGTCATGTTAAGTTCTTTATCAAGCACTCGAAGTACATACTGATCTACGCACCCACTCCCTTAACTTCTTTTTACAAACTGTTTTTTTTTTTTTTGGTACCAGGGATTGAACTCACGACCTTTTTTTTTTTTTTTTTTTTTGCGGCACCGGGGGTTGAACTCACGACCTTGCGCTTGCTGGGCAGGCGCTTAGACCGCTGAGCTAGATCCCCAGTCCTGGTGTTTTTGAGACAGGGTCTCACTATGCCGTTCAGGCTGGCCTTGAGCTCACTCTGTAGCCCAGGCTGGTCTCGAACTCACAACGATCCGCCTGTCTCAGCCTCTGATCCGCCTGTCTCAGCCTCCCGAGTGCT
>RJWT010041918.1:0-12228 GCA_004365215.1 Cuniculus paca
GTTTTTACCATCATAATTTGTAATAGCTAAAGCTTGGAAACAATCCAAAAATCCATTCACCACAGAATGAAAAAAAAGATGTGGTATTTTTGTGCAATGGAGTATCACTCAGCTATAAAGAAGGATAAACTCAAAGCTTTTATAGGTAAATGGATGCAACTTTAGACTATACTCATAAATGAAATAAATCAGACTCCCATGCCTAAACATCATATTGTCCCCCTAGTGTAAAAAAACTGAAAGAGTAAATTGAATCCAAAATTTACAACAGATATTGTGGCAGTGAAAGTAGATGAAATTGTTCAAAAAGAAAGAACAACTGGAATGGGGGAAAGGAGAAAAGAAAGAAGGGAAAAGATATATACTACTAATCTTTATAATTTATCAAAAAGAATAGTTTGTGCTTTCTTTGATCATTTTTTATGCCTTTATCTTTTAATCTGAGCAACTACTTCAAAGATAACAATATACAATATATTAAGCATTGTTAATGTCCAATTATTTTGTTTTTAAACTCTGTATCATTGTTTGTATTCTTTTTTCATTTTAAAATGTTTATGCCTATACTCAGTAGGAATATTGATCTGTAATTTCCTTTCTTTTCAATATCTTTCCTTTTGGTATCAAGGTGCAGGTTCAGTATCCCTTATCCAAAATGCTTGATACCAAAAGTGTTTCAGATTTTGAAGCTTTTTTAGATGATGGTGTGTTTGCAACTACATAATAAGATATATGGGGACTAGGATCAGAGTTTAAACATGAAATTAATACTAGTTTCAGATACACTTTATATGAGTAGCCTGTGGGTAATGTCATGCATCATTTTAAGTAATGTTGTGCAGAAAACAAAATCTGTGCACATTACAGCATCAAGAAGCAAAGGTGGTATGGTTTCAGTCACCCATGTGGATACTTTCGGTTTATTTGGCCTCATCACCATTCTTGACTGATTTTATAGGATATTGATGGCCTATCATCTTATGATTATCCACACAGAAATATTTTACAGTAACAAATAGGACATGAAATTGATGCAGTGAAAAAATATGTTCAGAATAACTAAGTGGTGCAGACCACCTGCGTCAACTGCTTAACAGCAGCCACAGTGAACAACGACAGCTTTCAGTTTGCACCCATGATGCTACATTTTGATGAAAAGCTTATTGTGCATTGTAGTTTATTGTTATAGGTGAGAATAAACATCAGAAGTTGTTAAAGGTCTAGGAAATAAGTTGCCTTGATGTGGAAAACATTCTGGTGGATGGCCTTTTAAAGTGTTTCCAGTCATCTGCCTTGTTAACAACAGTTTTTGCCTTAGAAATTTCTTTTTGATTTTATAAGTTGTATGATTTCTTCTTTTATTATGAATCTGTACTCTTCTAGTCCTTAAATAAGCACATCACACCTTTCTACCATGTTGCATGTGGGTTTTTTTCTGCAGTGTTAAGAATATTATCCTCATTGTTGTTATTATCATGATCATCTTTTTTTTTTTGCAGCACCGGGGATTGAACTCACAACCTTGCACTTGCCAGGCAGGTGCTTAGGCTACTGAGCTAGATCCCTGGCCCTGGTGTTTTTGAGACAGGGCCTCACTATGCCGTTTAGGCTGGCCTTGAGCTCACTTTGTAGCCCAGGCTGGTCTTGAACTCACAACGATCCGCCTGTCTCAGCATCCCGAGTGCTGGGATTACAGGCATGAGCCACCACGCCCGGCCTATCATGATCATCTTGATTCAAAACCATTTCAGCCATTTCATCATTGGTTAATGAATGAACAACTGGAGCCTCATTAGCAATGCTGAAAGCTTTTTTAATATCCACATCTTCTGACTTACCATTTGACTCTGAAGATACTTGTTCGTATATACAAGAAGAGCAGATGTAATTTTTTTCAGTTGACAAATGAAATCCTTTAAAGTCATTAGCTTGTTCACTATAATCATTGAACAAAGTTGCAGGCCAGAAGTTGTGTGAGGCAAGCACAGTTATACCTTTACTGTGTCCCAAGTATAGGCAATACCATATATAGCATCCTTCATACTTAATTCCTTCTGAAAGTCTTTCACAGACACACACCTTTCTTCACTACTGCTAGCTTGTTGACCAAGAAAATTTCTCTATATTTACTCTATATTTTATACATCAATAGATATAGTGGTCATATGGCTGAATTAATGAAGTATGTTTAGGGGAAAGTACATGGCAAAAACATTTTTATGAGAATTTCAGTTGGAGGGTGAGCAGAATGTGTTGTGAAAAATAACAAAATCTTTCATCATCATCCAATCCAGTTTTCCCACAGTGAATATGAGTCATGGATATAAAATGGTCATGAAACCCAATGAGAAAGGATGTCCTTTGTGATCAATGCCTTTTTGTTAGCATAATACTAGACTGGTGAGAAATTTACCCATTTTGAAATGGTAAGAACACAGGCTTTCCCTGTCACAGCAAGTTTATACTTATGCATGTCTGCTGCAGTAGCACATCCCAGTGATTATTCTGTCCTTGGCCTCTTTAATTCCTTCAGGAGCTTTTTCATCAGCTGTAGTGTTTTCTGGGGTAGTAAAACCAAAACACTGATGTTTTATCAGCATTTTGACTTGTTCTAGTATGAGAGTTTCCTCTGTGATGACCTTGGCAATCTCATAAGTGAATTTCTCTGCTACTTTATGATCAAAAGATCATTTATCCCCACAAATATTTAAAACTTAAATGCCATCTCTTGTTTTACATTTCTGGAATAGCCTATAAGATAGTCACAGTTTCCTTCAATATTTACTTGGTTTTGATAATTCTTTGTTCCAGAATCACCATACCATGAAGCAGTATGTCTTGGATCTGCTCTTTTAATTTGTAACTGAGATCTTTGTTTTCAGCTTTATGTAGTGTTTTCCTATTTTTTTGTTGACTTTGAGTCATCACTTTCAGCATAGAATTTCAATAGTGTATCCATCTGCATTTCCAACTGGCATAGGGGGATCATCCTAACACCATATGCTCCTGTACGACATTTCACATTTATACCACTCTCCAGGTTCTCCCACAGCCTCTGTGCTATGGATAAACATAAATGTTTCATTTTTATCAACTACCATAGGTATATTTTCAGATCTTTCTGACATTTTCAACAGTATCTTTGCATCAGAGAATAGAGGATTAGGAGAAAAGAAGTTCAATGTATAATGCATGCAGCTTGGGGCCCCTTGTAGGAGAATCTGGACATGTACAGAGAAGACGTGCTAGAGTTGAAGGGGCATGGTGAGGTCTTTTTCCCTTAGGAACACAAAATAAACCATTTTGGTCTGCATACATTTTGACTGTACCCTAAAAAGAGGTCAGGTGTGAAATTTTCTGTTTGTGGCATGAAGATGAGACTCACAAATATTCAGATTTTAGAGCATTTCAAATTTTAGATTTTTGGGTTAAAGATACTCAACCTATAATTTTAACTTCATAAAATCAATTAAAAGTGCTTCTTATACTTTAATTTTCTGGATGATTTTGTACAGATTTGGTTCTACTTATGTCTTAAATATAGAATTCATCAAACACCCAGCTGACCTTGGAGTTTTGGGTATTTGTGTTAGTCAGCTGTCTCATCCCTGGACATAATAACTGACTCCCACAATTTATTATTTTAATTTGTGTTTATTTTAAAGTGAATAAAAAAACCAATAGAAACAATACTGAATTTCAAAACAAGATGATAGGAAATTAATAATGGTTACTTTATTGCATATCATTATCTTCAAAATAGTTGCTCAGATTACCAGATATAGGTATGCAAAATTGATCAAAAAATATAAGCACTAACTGTTCCTTTCAATGAACTAATAGAATTAGTAGTACAATTACCTTAGCTACCTTGTGTGTGTGTGTGTGTGTGTGTGTGTGTGTATCCTTTCCTCTTTTCTTTTCTTCTTTCTTCCATCCCAGCTGTTCTTTCCTTTTGAGCAGTTTCTTTCCCTTTCACAATACTTATTGTACCTTTTAGATCTTATTTACTCTCTCAGTTTCCTACACTAGGAACACAATGTGATATTTACACATGCAAGTCTGATTTATTTCACATATGAGTATGGTCTCTAGTTGCATTCATTCATCTATAAAAGTCAAACTGTTGGTTCTTCCCAATCATAAGCAAAAAATATCTATTTTCTGAAATCCTCTTCAGTTTCATTTTTCAGAGTACTGTAATTTTCAGTGTAGACATATTTTACTTTCTTTGTTAGATTGACTCCTAACAATTTCATTTTTGTGGATGTTATTTTGAAGAATGTGGTTTCCCTAATTTCTCACTCAGTGAGTTTGTTGTTTGTGTACATGAATGCTATTGATTTTTGAATGTTGACATTGTATACAGCTATGCTACTGAATTTGGGTATTAAATCTAGACATGTTTTGGCGGAGTTTTTGGGGTCTTCTATGTAAAGTATCACGTCTTCTGCAAATAATGATAATTTCACTTCTTCCTTTCCTATCCTTATTCCTTTTGTTTCTCTCATCTCACTGCTCTGACTACTGTTTCTAGAACTATGACACCCATAACTTAAAGGAGAGGTTTATTTTGGCTCATAGGTTTCAGAGGATTCTATCCATGATTGACTAGCTGCAAGGCAGAACCACAAGGTGGCAGAGGATGATGGAGGAAAATGGCTACTCTATTGCAGCCAGGAGCCAGACAGTGAGAAAAGGACGGAGCTGGGGCCAATAACACACCCTTCTAAGTCACACCCCCAGTGACCTGCCTCCTCTGACCAGGCTGTACCTCTGAACATAAGACTTCAGGGAACATTTTAGATCTAACCATAGCATTCTTCTGTGGCCCCTAAAAGGCTCATATCCATTTCATTATTCAAAATGCATTTAAATCATCTCTAAGAGTTTTCAGTCTTAACAGTTCCAGCACTGCTGAAAAGTTCAAGTCAAAAGTATCTTTGAGACTTAAGAGAAGCTCTTAGATGTGAGCCTACATATAAATTAAATATTCCAACATACAATGATACAGGGTGAATACTCCTATTTAAATAGGAAGGAATTTGGTGTAGAAAGGAATCATATCAAATAAAAACAAAGCTGAACAGGATAAACATTAAATCTTATAAATTGTCATGTCCTAACTCTCAGTGCAAGTTGTAGTTGAAATATAAACTCTAAAGGACTTGGATAGCTCCACTCCTAGGGCATTGCTGGTTCCAGCCCACATGGTCTCTCTCTCTTGGACTGACTGTGCTGGATGCCTGCAATTTTCCCATCAGATATTTCATATTTGTGGCATCTCCAACTTCTTGGGGTCTCCACTGCACTTTGTTCTCACAATGTTATGCATTACTCTCCCAGGGTTGACATGGATTTCTCAGTGGAAATCTCCATGGTCCCACAACTCTTGCATTCTGCATGCTTGAAAACCAAGTACTGCATGGATGATGCCAAGATTAGCCACACGCTCAAGCAGTAGCTTAGGTCCCTTGATCCAATGTTGTCATGGCCACCAAATACTTCTGTAGCTGAACTTGGGGAAACACTTTCTTAAGCAACCCTAAAATGGCAGCATTCCCTGGAACTCTATCCTTGAAACAAAACTCTTTCAAAGGAGTTTACTCCTTTACACTCTTGAGCCTGTAAAACTGTGTCTGGCCAATTCCTGGGATGCCTTCAAATGGTCTTTCCTATTGTCCTGTTGTAAAATATTTGACTTCTTTTTATTGTTAATCTTTTCAGCAATGATGCTTTCCTGATCTCCCAATTTTTTTTTCTTTTCTTTTAAAGAGAATAAAACCAAGCAAAATAAAACAGAATAAAGCCAAAGCCAATCAAAACAAAACAGTATAAATGATACAGGACTTCAAAACATGATAGTAGGAAATCAACAATGGTTAGCATAATGCCTCTTGTCTTCAAAATAGCTGCCCATACCTTCAGTCACAGTAAAATCAAACAAAACAGAAACAGAATAGAACCAATGAAAACAAAACAATGAATACAATATAGGACTTCAAAACAAGATAATGGTGAATCCAAAATGGCTACCATAATAAATCTTGTTATCTTCAAAATAGCTGCCCGTGCCATCAGATAAAACAGAATAAAACCCAAGCAAACAAAACAATGAAAATGATACAGGATTTCAAAGCAAGATAATAGGGAATTTAGCAATGGCTACCACCTTCAGGAGGAGATCCCCCGTAGATGCTACATTGTGTATTGTTATTCTCTGGATAGATGATCAGACTACTGGCTTTAGACCTGCAAAGTCAGTGATATATTAAACACTACAAGCATTGAGGTATATTTTACCTCAATAGCTATCATCGCAGCCTGTGTTTCTCTGGATCAGCTGGTCACTTACAGTGGGGTGGGGTGGGGGTGGAGGTTGGCTGTTCTTGCCTTCTGACCCCTTGCCAGAAGGGCCTAGCATGTGGCTCTCCCCTCAGCAGCCCACGCATGGTGCCAACTCACAGGGAAGTCTTAGCTTCCTGTTGACTTCTTTTTCTCTACCCCCACAGTCTGCAATGGCACTGACTCATGGGAAAAGACTGCTGTCTGGTTCTCCTTCCAGTGGTCTGCACATGGTGCTGACTTGCAGGGAGGGCTTGCTTCTTGTTGACTTCTTGTTCTCTTCACCTGCAGTCTGAGAATGATCTCCCAACTTTGAAGATGCTTCTTTTCTGTTGAAATGCAAACTTTTCAAATCATTCAGCTGTTTTTTTTTTTTTTATCTCCTGTAGATCTGGCCAAAAGTAGACAGTCATAGTCACATGGGTTGCCTTGAAATTTATTCCCTCTGCCAAATTAATTAGCTCACCACTCTTAGTCTCCTAAAAGTTGCATTTTTTATCACCACAATAAAACATGCATGACCTCTAGTCGTGGAGTCCTTTGTCTAAATTGATGCATATTGAGCCCATCCTTTACTGTCCGCATTCCTATCAGCATTCTTTTCCTGAGTGTTGATTAGTGTCGCCCATCAAGCTCTGTTTGTAACATGTAAATTACATCTCCCAAACTTTCTGAACTCCTGTTATAAACAAGTTCCAAAGGATTCCAAACCATACGACCAGGTATAATCACAGCAACAACTCTTTGTGTATCATTCAGCTTTTCTATCATTGGACACAATACTCAAAGCCTACAATTTAAAGGAGGACAAGTTTATTTTGACTCACAGTTTTTAGGGATTCAATCCTTGGTTGGTTGGCTGTAAGGCATAAAGGCATGGTAGAGACCTGACATCTCTGAAAAGGACTCATATAAAACCAGGAGATTTGGAGGGACTATAGCTTAGATTTAAGCCATAACATGATTTTTTTGAGATTTTTATTTTTGTTTTAGTGGAAAGATGTTATATATGAAGTTAGCAACTTTAATAGATTTAAAGCTATTAGATAAAGTGACGTTTGGTATTGTGTATATTTTCCTTTTTGTCCGAATATTAAATTTAATGAGCATAAATATATTCTTAATAGTCCCATAATAGCTTTTTAAATGCATGTAAGATTCATTCCTGGTATTAGTAATTTGTCTCTTCTCTCTATTCTTGATCCATCTAGTTAGAAATTTATTGTTTATTATTTTCAAAGAACTACATTTTAGCTTCATTGATTTTTCTCTATTATTTTGTATTTTTTTCTATTTTGTTGATTTCTGTTTATCATTATTTTCTTCTTTCCACTAACTTTGGGTTTTTGTTGTCTTAAAAATAGTTTCTTTAAGGTGGAAGTCATTTCAATGATTTGAATATTCTAAGTTCTTTAGTGTAAATATTTAAAGTTGTAGCTTCTGCTAAGCATTCTACAACTAGTATTTACACACATCGTCCAAGTCGTACAAGGCTGCATTTTACAAATATTTGTTTTCTTTTTAGTTAATAAAAACATTTAAAAATTACCCATTATATTTCTGTACTCATATGGTTTTAGTTTAATTTTGCAAGTCTTTTGTTTAATTTTTATCATTACTATTTTGCAGTCCCTTTCTGATAATCCCTATCGTCTTGTTTTCCTCTTCTAGTCACTATCTTCACTCTTCACATTTCAAATTTTTGTCCCATGCAGTCATTGATTGGATGATGATTATTTTGATAATTTGAAAGTCCATAAATATCATTAATTTCTAGAAAAGAACACATCTCTTTTGTCTTATTGTCTAATGTGGAGGGCTGAATCCATCTGATCTTTAAACTCAGTTGGGATTGTATTATATCTTTAGTTAAAATTTAGTTTATTCTTGGCTTTAAAATCTTCCTTCCCATCAGCTATGAGGCTCTACCTTCATATTATAAAGGTGAGTTTTTGAAGTTTTATGATTACCTTGGTTAGAAAAAGCATGACAGTCAAACTCCTTTCTGGGGATCAAAACTTCAATGCAACCATATGTAAATAAGGCCCAAGAGGATCAACTTGGGGCCTGGGTCTGCTGTGTGCTCATGCACAAACCCTGAATCATAATGGAGTAGGTATAAAGAACCTAAAAGTATACAAGAGACCCATTCCAGGAAGTGTTTAGACTGAACACTCAGGAAACTTAGACTGCTATCTGCCTCTAGGCATAGAGCATCTTCCTTTAGCTTAAGATTCTCCCAGCTCCTGCTTATGTCTGGCTGGCTATCTACTATAACTTTTTGAAGATAAAGTCAAGATTTTCATTTCTACAGGGTTTGGGATCTGAGAACTAACTAGACATTAGATATCACTTTACGTTTTACATCCTAAATGCCAGATCTCTCTTTGCTTTATGGCATTTAACAGCTTTGTGGGCCATTAGAGAGTTCATTTTTCCTCTCCAGCTCTTCCTGGCTTTGTGAACCTTGAAAGACTTCTCTCAACCCTGCTCCTCTACCACCAGTGCTCAGCATTTGCTACTCTTCCGGTAATGAAGTTTCAACAAGTCTCTGAGAAGTTTACTTCTCCTTTGCCCTATCCTCTACCTGAAGCAGGCCACTGCTAAGCATCTGTGAATGTCTGAGACAACTGCTGAGTGGATGTTATGGCTTGTATCTAACTAATCCCCCAAAATCTCATGTGCTTATAGGTGGGGCTTTTCAGAGGTGGTTGGATATAGGGTAGGTGAATATGGATTTATGGTGTGTGGTAAAATAAATTAGTTTATCATAGTTCTGGGTGTGGGTAATGAAAGCCCTATCATGGGTGAGGATGGCCCCAGTTAACAGACTTGTATCCTGGATGGAATATACAGGGGCAGAAAAAAAAAAAGGCAGGCTGCTGTTGCTGCTTCCTGCTGCCCTGCCAGGGACTGTTTCTCCTATGCCATGCCACTCTGCCTCAGAGCCAGCTGAATATGGACTGAAAACTCTACAAACTGTAAACCAAAATAAACCTTTGATTCCTTTAACTTGTAGATTATAGGGTATCTTGTCCTAGCAACAAGAAAGTAACCAAGTGGGGATTTCTCTCTTTTTATCCTGCTTTCAGCTATCCATTGGAGAGTTACCAGAGTAACTTGGAGGGTTTTCTCTACTCTCCTGTTCTATCAACAGGCCTCAACGTCCTACTGTCATACCTTTGATCAGGCTCTCAAAAAAAATGGCTTGTGATCTTTGGAATTCTAATTCATCTCATATGCCTACAGAATATTAGAAGTTCATTAAAATTTTAGCTTTTTCTTCTCTATATGTTTATTATGAACTTTTTCTCATCCTACTGCTTCTCTAAACCTGAACACACTTATAGGTCTTTTTATCCTAGGATAGGCCCAACTCATTTGAAATTTAATTTATTAAGCTATTTTTGTGCCATTGGCTCTCTCATTCTTCATAAATAAATGAAACTAAGATTTCATTTTTATCCAGCTTGTTCTCATTGTTAGGATAGGAACAGCAATCTTCTGTGGTTTTACACATCTTAACTGGTGGTGGAGGTTCCCCTATGGGAATTTTCCTGGAAAATAGAATTAAGCTAATTAACCATTGCTTGAAAAGTTGATCCCTCAAAATATATGAATTTAATATCTAAAATGCATTCTAGTTGGTCCACTTAAATGTTTGTGTAATTTGATCAGGTTCTCTTTTTGAGTTATTCATTCTTAGACTTTAAAAAGTGGTTAAAAATAAGAATGTTTGAATGCAATATCATTTTTTGCCACTGGAAAGCCTAAAAAAAATCTAATCTAATGAATAGTTAGATTCACCATAATTCTTTCTTACATTTAAAGAAGAAACAAATCAAATTGTTGAAGCCTATCTAATAATGTGGAAAAATACTTAAACTTTCTTTCAAGAGGTATATGCTGAGCAGGGACACTTAAAATATACATTGTTCCTATTTGAATGGAGCTTACATCTTAGTGAAAGAGATGAAAAGTAAACAAATATCTGATCATAAGTTTGATGAAATATGAAGAAAATGAAAAAGGTACAGATCTCTAATATCAGGTGGTACAAAAGGCCTCTCATAGTTAAGATAAGACACTGTAATAAAACAAAAATATTGCAATATACCAAGTGGTAGAATAACAGATCAGGCAGTGGAAAAAGTGTATACGAAGATCCTAAAGAGGAACTACAACTTCAGATAGTTTTGGAATTAAATTCAGCAAATTCAGGAGTTGTGATATAAAAGTTTGAATCAGTAGCCAGGAACCTGTTAATTCACAGCTTTAGTGGTTTTAAAGTACTTTCAAAGTAAGGTATTTAGATTAGTTTCTTACTGCAACTGTTTCTCATGAATATTTATATACATTTTATTCATAATCTGGGACAAAACACACATCTCTTTTGAAAGAAGAATTGATGGATGGAAAAGAGGCATTATTTTATTTTTTATATAAGAATAAGGCCAGACAGGAGGCTACCTGGTTGTCCAGGTGAGGAAGGAAAGTGGGATAATTGGCTACATTCTATTTTATAAATAATGGCCAGGTCTGAGACATGTTTTTGACTAGTAGGACTTTCTGTAATTTGGTTGGAGGCATGAAAGAGAAGGCAGCAGGGGTTAATGTTTAGGTTTGTAGCTCAAGGTAAGGTAAGTGGGTTGCTACTAGTTACTGAGATAGAAAATGTAGAAAGAGGGGAGCTATACATGAAGTTCTTGGTTTTACTCAGCCTCATATCTACATAGGGATACTAAGCAGGAAGTGGGGTTGGAGCTCCTGGGGAGGTCGAGGCTCAGGCTCAGTTCTGAGGCTGTGAGCACATACTAACTTGTGAGTCAGGACACTCTTGGAGAGTACTTGGTATTGGTGTCAGTTACTCATGTCACTTACCATTTCATTTTTCTCTCTAGTATCTAACAGAAATTTCAAGGTTATATAATGTGGGGTAACTATGTTAGGTTTCTATTGGTACTGGAAAAAATTACTGTGGTGAGCCGGGTGTGGTGGCTCATGCCTGTAATCCCAGCACTCAGGAGGCTGAGACAGGCGGATCGTTGTGAGTTCAAGACCAGCCTGGGCTACAAAGTGAGCTCAAGGCCAGCCTGAACGGCATAGTGAGACCCTGTCTCAAAAACACCAAGGCCGGGGATCTAGCTCAGTGGCCTAAGGGCCTGCCTGGCAAGCGCAAGGTCATGAGTTCAATCCCCGGTGCCGCAAAAACAAACAAACAAAAATTACTGTGGTGATTAAGAATACCTCTTTCATATCATCAGCTTTTCCACTAGATTTATTATTCTGCATCTTCTACAGGTCAAAAGTTTGAATGGGATCACTTGGCTTTTCTACTCTGGGCCTCACAAGACTAACTCGATGTGATGGTTAAGCCAAGCTCTTCTCAGGAGGACTTGTGGGAACGTGGGCTCCCCATTTCTTTGTTCCCTGTCAACTAAGGCCTGCTGTCTGGTCCTCGAGCTTTTGTTTTTTTTTAAGAGCAGAATATATTTATTGGGAGAAAGAAAGAAAGCTTCTGTCAGAGAGACAGAAGGGGTCCCGAGTGGGTTGCCAAAGACTCTGTTATTTTAGGGACTTTTTATAGAGTAGATGGGTCCAAGGTGGGGAAGAATGGGAATTCCTAAGGTGGGCATAAGGTGGGACAGAACTATGGTTAACCAATAAGGTTAACTGCTCAGGTAAAATTGATTAAGTCCAGGACAAAAGGGGATATGAGTCACGTAGCCAGCGAGCATGTTTAAGGAACAGTGACTCTTCCCTAGGGGGTCAAGACAGGTGACTCTGGCTTCCTTAGGGAGTTAAGGACCTATTTAGAATACTAGTCCTCAGGAAGTGGGTGCATTTGTTTGATCTGTTGTCCCAGGACCGGCCCACAGCAGG
>RJWT010041919.1:0-12236 GCA_004365215.1 Cuniculus paca
GGCACCGACACCCCTGCTCCACTTTCATCTGCTTCCCCTAGCTCACACCGCACTCCGCACTCCGAGCTCATCAGGCATTTATTGACCCTCTGGGAACGGGAAGTAGGTTTTTCCACTTTCAAAGCACTAGACGATATCCTTTTCATTTTACGTGAAACATTTACATGCCGAAGTCTTTAAAAAGGGGTCTCTGCATAGGCACCCCGCATGCCCTGAATTTCAGTTTCGGTTCGGGGTGGGCCTTCGGGACTCTCTCGCCTTCATCGTGCTCCTTTTTCCCTCTGCCGCCAGAATTCTTCCTGGATGGACTTGGTTCCCTGCAGGTTGGCTCCTGTTCAGATGTCGTCGTGGATCATGCGTCGAAGTTGAAGCTGCCTTGGGTATCAAGGGACGCTGGAGCAAAGACTTATACTCGGTACCGGTACCCAGGGTCACTGGACGAAAGTCAGGTGGCCAAACACCGCCTGCTCTTCTTCAAACACCGGCTGCAGTGCATGACTGCGGAATGACGGCCACTGAGGCCTTCCCCTTGTCAGGCTGGGCCTGCCTCCTGGTCCCTGCCAGGATTTTCCAGCAACCCCCTCCACCCAGTGAGCCCTCCACTGACTGTCCCTGACCTCTGCTTCCCTCACACCTCCCCCTTGAGAACCTGATCCCAGACAGGGGTTTGTCCTGGCGACACTCCTCTTTCTTGAGTGCCCAGGGGCCTGATGGAGCCATAACTTCTCCCACAGCCAGTGCCAAGTCCTCCCCCACCCCATTCTTACGGGGCAGGAAATGGGGGGGTCACTTTCCAAGTGCCAAAGAGCCCAGGAGGACTCTAAGACCCTGAAGTGGGAACACTCTCAACTCCTTGGGCTGAGGGGGTGGGGAAGCTCCCGTGTGCAGCCCCAGGGCTGTGTCCCCTCACCCTGAGCTCTGGATCCAGGACTCTGCACCGGCTCCAGCCCACCCCTCAGAGAGACTGTGGCTCTGGAGAGGGGTAGGGCTGGTGAACACATGGTGAAAGCCATTTTTATTTGTGTCTCTCATGCTGTGGGCACAGAGGGAGGGGCACCGGGGGTCCACAGGCAGACACCCAGACCTGCTTCATGGACCCGAGGTCCTCGGCTTTGTTTTATTAGTTGCATTGAGCAGGCTCAGGGACCACGGCCCTTCTCACACACACATTGCTGGAGCCCTCCACATCCCACGTGAGCTGGTCAGACCCACACTGTGCAGATCTTTGGGCCAGTATGCTCCTGAAGAAAAGAGGGGACAAGTTGGCGTACATTAGGCACCTGCTCCCTCTCTGAGATTTAGAAGAACTCTGCCACTCCTTTGGGACCTAAATTCTTCAGTTCACCAAATTTGGCCAAGTCTCCCAGACTTGGTTTTGAATCCACTAATCTTGACCTCCCCACCCTTTCCTTCTTAATCTTTCTTTCCAGACCCTTTCTCAAGTCCCTGATTTTCACCCACTACCTTCCCTGCCCTCGCCCAGCAAGCACTTCCTGGTCCCACTCCTGATGCTACTGCCCCTTACCAGTCTTGCCAGGGCATGCGCAGCTGCGTCCTGGACACTCACAAACAGCTGATCTGGAGTCACTCTGTCCAGGAGTCCTGCCCGGGTCAGTGTCTCCAGTACTGAGGCTGTGTGCAGACAGTGTCAGGCTCTAGGACCCTAAATCCCCACTATGTCCTTCCCCCACCACTGCAAGTGTCCCCAGTCACACATCCCTCTATCCTCCACACACTGACCATTACACTGAGCTAGGAGAAGGTAGATCCCAGCATCTTGGCATCGGCTGGCTAGCTGCAGGTGTGGGGCAGAGGGGTTGAATCCTAAATCAGAGGTATGTGTGGGATGAAGGTTTCTTGTAAAACTACCCACTCCCTCACCTGTGCCACTTCCCTGGCCCCAGCAGCATCTGCAAAGGTGACACCACTGAAGTCTAGGATCACCACTCTGACAGGCTCGCCAACTAGGATGGGAAAAGGCAGAAACATTCATATACCTCTGTGGATCAGGCCCAAGTCGTCCTCCTTATCCCATCTCACCTGTGTTGGGCAGGCCATCTGGCTTTGGAGACTGCTGTAAGTAGAGAAGGGCAGTCATCATCCCCGAGACAAAAGCATGGACATGTGCCCCCTGAGCAGACTCCTTAGGACACATACCCACCTCCCAGGCCTACAGGATCCACTGTCCTCCCTGACCAAGTTCCTCACCTTGCCTCCTCCAAGCCCCAGATGCCACTCCAAGATGTGGCGAAACTGACCACGGGTCCCAAAGTAGAGCGGCGTTGGGTAGCTCAGGATGCAGAGACCTGGGACCTGGAGGAGCTAAGGGTAAGAGGGTCAGAAGGACATCCAGGTCTAATTTCCCACTCCTTCTTTGGTCATAGCCCACCCACCTTGTGGCTTTCTCTGAGTGGCCTGTACAGCTCCGTCCCTTCAGCCAGTCCAAGTGCCAGGCACTTCACCCTAAGGAAGAAGCTGTGGTCAGATGCCCAGCCCAGCCCAGCCCAGCCTGACTAGCATCATCCCCACACCCTGTTCTGTCCCATTATCTTACTCAGCTCATCTCTACACCCACCTCTGGGTGCGACAGACTACCATCATCATGGAGAAGACCACGCCCACGGCCAGGCCCAGGTCCACATTCAGGGTCACAACAGCCACCCATGTGACCATCCACACAGCCTTCGGGACATAGATAGGGGTGAATGCCTGGAAGACTGGGGTCGAAGGGCAGTAACTAGCAGGGTGAGTGATGTGGAAGGATGGCCCAGGAGAAAGTAGAAAGCATGAGAGAGGATGGAACAAGATTGACCCAATGGGATACACATGAAATGTAATGACCTCAGACCACACTTCGGTTGGGAAGTTACAAAGATTCAGGCCTGAGGGGTTCAGAGCCCACCCTTTCTCTTGTTGCTTGGTAAACGGTATGTGTGTATGTGTGTGTGTTGGGGTACGTGGTTGCAGACTTTGGACCGGGACAATCAGCATTGGCCCAGGGCAGAGGCTAGGGATGTCTGGAAGATAGGAGAGTGCAAACTGGGGATAATGTTGCCATTTCTCACGAAGTCTGCTCGGCTGATGTGCCACAGCTGTGGAAGTTCCTGCATCTGGAAGAACATCTGGCGCATGCTGGAGATGTTGATGCAAGCCAAGACAGCCTTGGGGCAGAAGAGGGGGGCTGACTTCCCCAATGTCTTGGAGTACAGCCACCTCCCTTCAGGTACACCCAGGGCACCTCTGCTCCCTACTTTGGGCAGATAGTAGAAGAAGGGTCCCAGCCACAGCAGCACCAGCAGGACCACTATGCAGGAGAAGAGGCCCGCCAACTAGAGGGGACAAGGGATGGAAAAACGGAGACGAGGGAAGCTCTCTCACTCTCAAATGAGAGTTGATCTCCCTACACACACTCCCTCTTCTCAGAAGTTTCCCTTCTCCCAAGTCTCCTTCCGCACAGATATTTCTCACTCCTCAACCTCTTCTTGATATTCTGCCATTCACACACTTTGCCCTTCCTCCAATTAAGTGCCTATCATTCACCACTCTCCCCCAGATGTTCATAGTTCAAGCTCTCTATTTTTTATCCCACCTCCATCTTAAAAGCCACTGTTGAATCATCCGCTAAGCAGGTTAACTGCTTGCTTAAGACACCAGTAAAGTAAGGAAAACCAAAAATAGAGATGGAAATATTTATTTATTTATTTATTTATTTATTTATTTATTTAAGACAGAGTCTCACCATGTAGCCCAGGCTGGCCTTGAACTCACGTAGCTCCTCCCGCTTCAGCCTCCTGAATACTAGCATTACAAGCATGCGTCACCACACCCAGCCAGATGGAAACAACTGATTTTGTTTGTTTAGTTTTTGTTTTGGAAACAGGGTCTTGCTATGAGATTCTGGCTGGCCTTGAACTCACTATGTAGCCCTTAAACTCACTGCAATCCTGGCTTAGCCTCCCAAATGCTGTGATCACAGACATGTACCACCATGCCCAGCTTGTGATATTTTGTTTTTAAAAAAAATTGCCCTGCTGGGCATGATAACACATCTATAATCCTAGCACTTCAAAGGTTGTGGCAGAAGAATTTCTGCAAGTCTGAAACCAGCCTGGGCTACATACTGAGTCTAAGGCCAATACGAACTACACAGTGAAAGACAGTCTCAAAAAACCAAAACAAAAAAAAAAAACCAAAAAAAGAAAGAAAGAAAGAAAGAAAATGTCCTCACTGGGTGCATGCCTGTAATCTCAGCACTCGGGAGGCTGAGGCAGGAAGATTGCAAATTCCAGCCCAGGCTGGGCAAGTTAGTTATTTAGTGGGACCCTGTCTCAAAAATAACAAAAAGGAATGGGATGTAGCTCAGCATGAAGGTCCTGGGTTCAACCCCCCATATGGGAGCTGAAATAATGGCTATCCTCATTGAAAAGAAAAGAATTTTGGGCTGGTGATATAGATCAGTGATAGGGCATTTGCCTAGCATGCATTAAGGCTTTTGGTCTCCAGTACCACACACATAAAAAAATCAGAGTTATATTTCTTAAATTTATTTTATAGTTTAGTATTGTTTATTTTTAACTATATACCTTTTCAGTGCTTAAAACTTACAAAAGTTGCCATGAAAATGAAACCTTGCTACCGTTCATCACTCCTGTCTATCCCTACCCTTTCTCTATCCCTTGATTCCCATTCTCTTCTGTATAGATGCCACCAAGTATCTACCAGTCTTCCACCACTGCCATCCAGCCCCAGTGTCCCATCCTCTCTGCTCATCCAAAAACACCCTCTTACCTGAGTATTCCCACCAGCATCCACTAGTAGGCTGGTCGTGGCCAGTGTGGCCGAGTTAGGGAAGCAAGAGAAGAGGGAGGAAATGAGGTTGGATACACCATGGGCCAAGAGCTCCTAGAAGGATGCAGTGAGATGAAGAGAGAAATGGAGGCATGGGCAGGGGTCAGGTTAGGGGCTTGTCTTTTGAATGAGGCTGAAGTCTACAGTCAAAGTCATACCTGGTTGGGGTCAATGGTGTAGCTATACTTGTCTGCATAGATGGAGGCCAGCGAGGCAGACACAGCAAAAGTAACCAGTGCAATAGGCAATGAGTCCGTCAGAATCCTGGGCAGCTCAGCCAGGTTGGGGAGAAGTGGCTGGGGAAATCTGGAGAGGGAGAGATGCCAGATAAGGATGGGTTTGGTCCTGTGGGGAGAGATGGAAGGCAGAGCAAATAGGGTTGGGCAGGACCAGAGGAGGTATGGGTGAGAGAGTGGGAGAAGAAAAATCTGTTATCTTTTCATCCTCTCTTACCCTCCAGGCAGCAGTCCCACTATCTGGACATTATATCTTGTGTCCAAGGAAGAGGTAAAGCAGAGCACAGAAGCCAGAAGCACCTGGAGGTGGGGAGGAGATGGTGTCAGGTCTCACTAGGAAGAGAAGGCCAGCAGGGGCTCTGCATGAAGGAGGGTTACAGTGCTGGACTAGTTGGTCACAGGACTGTAATAACTGGTGGGGCTGCAGTATGTTTGGAATGTGCGCCTGACAATTCATTTAGAGTCAAGAAGTGCAAGGATGGGAAAGCAGAATAAAGCACTCCTGGGTTACAAAAAGATGGAAGTAAAGACGGGGCACCTATGGAGGTGGTGGACAGCAAGTGCAACTGAACCATTCTAAGTAGGGAGGCTGGACTATATATAGGCCTATGCGGACAACTGTAACGGCACGTAACATTTATTTAGTCGGAAAGAGCAATCTGAGCGGAGAAGGGAAAGGGAAATAACACGGAATAACAGTAAAGAATCCTGTGAGGAGAGGAGTTGCTGCAGCGGACGACAGACACCGCAAGGGGGCGCTGTAAGAAGAAGGCAGTGTAAGCGGTCTGGAGCGGGCTGGGTATCTGAAGTGGTATCTGTAGGTGGGGGATTCCGGAGAGTCAGAGAGAGCACTCTGGCGGGAGGCCTGAAAAAGTACAGGAACCTTTGGACCTCTGTCTGTGACCTCTTTGCATTCCACAAGAGGGCGGCAGCGGCCAGTTCCTACAGGATGGGCAGGGTTCTTGCAGGCAGGGAACGGGGAGCCCAGGCCATCCTCACCATGACGACTTCCCCCGGGATCGGGGCGCGGAGTCTGTCGCGGAATCTCACGTTCAGTTCCTTGACCGGCACGAGCAGCGCCAGGCTGAGCGCGGAGATGGTCAGTTCAGCCGGACTGCCCCGGGGCAGCGCCGCGATCACGGCGGCCAGTGTCTGTGGGCAGGGGCGGTGAGCAGAGGGCCCGCGCCCGGGCTGGCTGTGCCTCACCGCCCCAGCACCGAGCCGCCAGGCCGAGGCAAAGCCCACTCTCCCGGCCGTCCTTGGCTATCAGGGCTTTCACCGCCACAGCGCCAGCCCCCACCCCCGCGCAGCCACACCGTCCCATGACCTCGTCCTTGTACCCCTCCACCCTCTGTCCGTCTCCTCTTTTCAGGTTCCCCCTCTTCCCGGGGTCTCTAGAAGCCTCAGCTCCGCTGTCCTCTCATCCCCACCTTGAAGAGAGAGAAGCAGCCCATCTGGCGCGGGAGAGACAGCCCCAAAAGGCTTGGCAGCTGGGACACGAGCACGTGCAGCGCGGCCCCGCTGGTCAACGCCTTGACCACGGGCTCGGACAAAAAGGTGGACAAGGCGCCGAGCTGCAGCGCGAACATCCCCAGCTGCGGGCGAGAAGTCGCTCAGTCACCAACAGCAGCAGGAACAGACCGACCAGAGTGTGGTGCATCCCCAGCCGCCTTTCCCGCTGGACCTGCGGCGCGAGGCCCTACCCTCCCCGCTGGCCCCCAGGCGCTCCCCTGGTCCTCCTTCACCAACCATCAGCGCCCCGCTCCCGAAGGCCACGGCCGCGGCCACCCCGACCCGCCGAGCATCCAACTGCTCCCTCTCGATTCCGCTCAGGTTTCCCGTGAGGGGTTCGGGCACCAGTCGCTCGACGGCCGAGCCGGTCATGAGGCTGAGTACCGCGAAAGTGCCTGGAGTCGGGGGACACGCAGAGATCACCAGCTGTGCCTCTCTTGGCAAAGTACCCGCCCTGGCTCTGCTGTTCTGGAACCTGGGATGCCGCGGTCAGACCCGCTCACCAGGAAAGGGGCTGCGGCCAGCGTGAGCCTGGAACCTGGGGTGCTGCAGCTGGCCTGAACCGTGAGGAGAAGGGCAGAGAGCACAGCCATCTCTTCCTCCCGTTCCTGCCCTGGCTGTGTGTATTTTAACCAAATTCCTTGGGGTGGAGGGTCCAAGTAAACTGCCTCTTAGCATCCCCTCCAGTAAGCATGCCTAGGCCTCGAGTTTCAAGCAGAGCGGCTGCACCGAGCGAAGGGAAGGAGGAAGAGATGAAGAGGGGACTACAGCTCTGAGGCTTTCAAGAATTCTAGAAGTTCCTGCTCATTCTCACCCCACAGGGAAGGAGAGGAGTCATGCGTGGTTCCTGGACACTCACCTGTGGAAAGGTGTCTCCCAGTGCCCAGCAAGCTGTAGATGAGGACAGGAAAGAAAGAAGTGTAGAGTCCGAACACCGGGGGTACAGAGGTCAGGAGGGCGAATGCCATGCCTAGGGAAGGGGGAAGGAAAGGTCGGAGGTGGGGCAGGGTGGGCAGCACCCCAGTTCAGCCCTGGCCCACACCCTTAGGGGCTAGCACCAGGGATGCTAAATCATGCCACGGGGAGAACTGAGGCGTTAATGGACCTCTGTGAGAGCTCCTGACGCTCCCAGGTCACAGATCCCCAGGTCACAGATCCGTGTAGGTCTGCATCCTGGGGGGTAGGCTTGTCTCTTGCCTGAGCTGAAACCGGTCCAAGACGTATCAGGAGATTGAGCAGACGAGGGGAGATGGGGGCGGGGATGTGACGGAGCTCCACTGCCCTTCCCCAGTGCTTGGTCTCTTTCTCCTAACCCTCAGAGACTCCAACTCTCCACCTTACTCAGGGATTCCCAGCTGCCCAGGCCTCCTCCTCAAAGCCCTCTAAAGCCAGGGCCCCGCCTGGCTGGCTCTCACCCTGGGGCACGTGCACGACGCCCACGGTCACTCCGGCCACCGCATCTCCGAGCAGCCAGGCCCGCCAGCGGTAGCGGGGCAGCCAGCGCAGCGGGGGCAGCCTGGCCAGTAGCAGGCGCCACGCCCCCGGCCCCGAGCAGGCGCGCACCCGCCGCCTCCACAGTCTGCACAGCTGCGGCACGTGGGACTCCGCGGGTAGCTCCGGCTCCTGCTCTGCAACCCCGAAAATCTGCTGGAACCGAGCTTCAGTGAGAGGTTCCCTGAGCCTGGCGCCCATAGGAGACCTAACGTCGGAGGCCTCTCCAGGGCCTGAGCAGGTTCTGGCGCCCAGTGACCCACTCATATTGCCCTGGGTTCCCTCGGACTCTTTCAGTCTTAAATACCCCTCTGCCTATTAGCCCTGAGTCCCGCCTCCCTGGAGCGGGAGCCAATCCGGACCTGGAGGGCGCCCTCTCCTGGGCACCTAGTCCGATCAGCTTGGGAGGGGAGAGTATTAGGCATTTCCTCAGATATCCTTGGCTGCATCTGGCTGGATCTAGTATCGCTGGAGCCTGGCGTACCCTAACACCCACTGTTTGCTACTCTTAAGTATTTTTTTTTAAACACAAGGACTCGCTAAGCAGTTCAGGCTGGCCTTGAACTCACTATGTAACCCAGGCAGACCTTAAACTCACAGCAGTCCTTCTGCCTCAGCCTCCCAAGTGCTGGGATTAGAGGCATGTGCAGCCATGCCTGGCCTTCTTAAGTCTTTTGATGTCCCACTTCTTCCCTTCTCATCTGCATTTTGAGAAGAAACAGGCTGACTTCTCTTGCGGTCCTTGGTCCTTCACTGAGCCACTGCATTCTTGTAGCTGCCTGAGCAAGAAAATCCAGTGACAGTTGGATCCCCATTCCAGATCCGAATCCTTAGCCAGCACAGCTTTTCCCAGAATGTGTAAGGGGCTTTATTGGCTTCAACAGTCTCATGAATGATGAGATGGGAAGCAACTACATATACTAGACAGCAATGGTGACAGAATCACCACGCACACTTCTGCAGGGAATGGCAGGATCTAATTGAGGGAAAACAATGACATTTTTTATTTTATTTCTCAGGAGTAAAAAAAAAAAATCCTGAAGTGCAGGTTATTACATTCAAGTGCTATTCTCAAGGTAGACACTAAAAAATACAAGCATGGTTAAACTAAGTACAAAGGGGTCACCTCCCTAGTGTGGTCACTGAGCTCTGGAATCCTGCTACTAGCTGCCATCCCCTCCTCCATTCTCAAGAACCCCTGGCACCCCTCCTCATCACCCTTTGGCCCCCCAGATCCTGACCCTAAAGCCTCAAGGGTGGGGTGCATGAGGGTGGGGTCTCCCCTCTTCAATTCCTTCTATTGTTCCTTAGAAATCTTATCTAGGCCTTACGTCCTGTCCCCCCCTTAGAGATCCCTCCCTTCATTGTCGGCCAGAGGGACCCGGGGCCCTCAGGGAGACTCCAGCATCTCCTTACCCTCCCAACCCTGTAGTCTATTGTCTGCTGAGGAAGCCCCACAACATGTGACCAAGCCCAAGGGACAAATGGACACAGTGGACGCGTAGATACACAAGGACCCAGAACTGGGCATCTGGATCTCTGCATGTTTGGCTCTGTCTGTTCCAGGGGCTGTGCCAGAAGTTGGGAGGGGGAAGACCCCTTTGGACTCTCCATTCTTGGATCTGGGTTTGAAGACAAATCCCTGCCTGCTTGGTGAAGCACTGTCTCTCAGAAAGCAAGGAAAAACTAGAGCCGGGAAGGAGCCATGGCCCCCAGGCTCCTATTCATCTTCCCATTCCCCAGCTGAACGCGGAAGCCACAGGAGGACAGGTATGCTGGGTGCTTTGTGCTTAAGGCTCTTGGAGTTGGGAAGAGTGGGATGTCATGTCACACTAAGCTTTCTGGTGGGGTCTAGACCAGAGGGTGGATGAGAGGGGAGGAGAGCTGGATAAAGGGGGACTATGTGGAGAATTCTAAGGTCTTCCAGTGGCCCAAGGGCCCAGGTCTGGACTAAGAGCTGCTGTAATTGCTCATGAGGGACGAAGATAGCAGTATCTTTCATACCCTATGCCTAGTCCTTTCACCAAGCCCCTCCGCAAATGACTGGGGCCAGGTAGCCTCTTCTATATTGCTTTACCCCACTACCCTGGCTGCAGCCTCTCCTTCCCTCTGCCAAGACAGCAACCTCTGTGATATAACAAAACCTTTATTCTCAGAAAACAGGAAAAACAAAATCAAAACCTGAACCAATAAACCCAAACCCTTGCCCCAGCCCTCCCTCCCACCACCCACATAATCCTCCTTTTGAGGCAATGGTGATGCATGCATAGGGGTGGAGCCGAAGGATCCTATGTTTCTTGGGCTGAAAGGAGTCTTTTTGGGCCTAGGTACTCTCCTCCAGTTGATATCTTCCCAGCCTTGCTCATCCTCCAGAGGTACTAAGAGGGAGGAATTCTGGAGTGGTGCCAGAATTGCCTTGAAGTTCCCTGGGGAATAGGTGGCTGAGTCAGCACAATCCCCATGGCCTTCACCAGTTACAGCTCATCTTCATCCAGCTTGGCAAGTCTGGCCTGGCAGGGAGGGGTTTTCAGAGGCAGAGGAACTGGAGGAGAATCATGAGGAGCCTGGGGGGTGTCACTAAAGACCTGAAGAAAGATTTGCGGCAGAGGATCAGCAGAAGCCAATCATCTACCCTCACGCCTCCCTTCTCAATTTCAGCGTCCACTTGCCCCAGGATTAAAATAGAGGAGGGGAAAGTAAGGGATTGGAAATAGGAAGAGGCACACAACAGGGAGGTAGTAGAAGAAAGGATGATATGCACAAGAGGCACTTGGGGATCTGGGAACAAGAGGTCCTCCCCATTCTGCCCTACAACCCGGAAACCATATTCCTCATACCTGTGTGCACAGAGGCAGGGGGACTCTGGCCACTTCCCCTCTGGGCAACAGCAGCAGGGAAGGGAGAGAGCCATTGATGGGTGTGTGAGTGCTGACCTGGGCCCGGTCTCCAGGCCGCATTCTCCCAGGGCTTCCTACCCCAAGCCCTCCTGGCCGCCCCAGGCTGTTGGTCTGGCTCTCTCTTCTCTGATACTCAATAGGTGACTGCAAGGCTGGGGCAAAGAGAGGAACAACACAAAGGTTACAGCAAAAACAGGTCCCTTTCCTGAGGGCTCTTCCTGCGGCCTCCTCCCATTCTGCCCTCCCAGGGCAGGAATATCTGCCAATGTAAAGTGCTTGGGGCTTTAGAGGATTCTGCATTACCAAGTCTTGAGCTAATTGTGAAAAAGTGGTGGTAAAGAGAAGCCAGGGTCAGAGGGCAGAGTTGGAAATTGGGAAATGATTCAGGAAGTCAAGGGCTGAGGGTACAAGTGGAGGAAGGAGAATGGGGGCTTCACCATTGAGAAAGTCCCGCTGGCTTTCCAGGATCTGGGCCACTTGCTTGATCCAGGCCTGACTGACTGTAGGGTCTGAAGCCTGCAGGACATAGCGCTGGATCCCACCCTCTGGCCCTCTGGAGGTCAGTGCAAAGCGGCAAGGATCGCCTTGGAGGTTCCCCTCCAGTCCCAGGCAGCTCACCTGAATTAGCAGATAGAAGAACTCCAGAGTCAGGCTCCTCCAACAAATCCAACACCCAGACATCCCTCGGAGGCCTTACCCCATCCGTCAAGGCCCCACCTCCCGGCCTCTCCCCACCTTGATGCTGCTCTTGTACACATATCCAGGCTGTGTGCCACTTCGCACTCCTCCTCCCAGAGCCTCGCTGAAGATGATGATTTGCTCAAAGAGGAAGACACGTCTCTCTCGACCCCGGGAAGACAGCAGGCCCCCAGCCTCGGGCTCTGTGACCCAGAAGGTGTCCTGGCCTAAGAGCTTCCCTTGAGCAGTCAGTTTGCCCTAGAATTAATGAATATAACCTTTGAGGAAATACAAGAGGGAAAGGGTAGATGTCTTGTCTCTTCTTCCCCGACACCATCCCAACCAACCATGGGGTCAAACTCAGAAGAAGATAATTCCCCATAAGGACCTCCAGACTGGGGCACAAGAGCACTGAGCTGCCAGTTTCCCACCCCATGTCCATACCTCAAATCCCCGCAGTCTCCCCAGGGTCATCATATCATTGCAGCGCTTAGGCACAAAGCACATGACCTCCACAGCTTGCTGGGATGCAAGAGAGAAGGGAGCATTGTTGGGTAAAGATATTCTTCACCCA
>RJWT010041920.1:0-12248 GCA_004365215.1 Cuniculus paca
GTGACCACCAATCTAAACATCCCTGTACCTTCCAATTAGTTTTATTCAAATTTTAAAACATTTACTTTCTCATGTTGCAAGATTTTAAATTTGTGTGTAATGATTTAAATCATTTAGAAATTCAGTATTTCAAAATAATGATGTGATTTTTTTCCAGTGCACCTTATCAAAATTTGGATTGTTATTTGTATTTCTCCATAGAAAACATTATAGCCTATCACATTGTTAAAGAATAAATGTTGTAAATTCCCCCTTACAGGAATTGTGTGCAATGCCTTCACCCTCACAATCTGTCTCAAGCTGCACTTACTCAGTGTAAAACCTCATGTGCTCTCATGGATCAGCATTATGTTGACCAAACATCAGGTAAACCAGACGTTTGTGCTCCAAGCATGCAGGGCATGTGTTAGGATCATGTTCCCTAAAAGTCCCCGTAACTAACCATGCTAAAGAAGGGCTAATGACTTTGATTTTGGTTTTGTTATTAAACATTGCTTTATTTTTTAAACAGTTTTATTGAGGTTTTATAGCTATACAAAAACTGCACATGTTCATGTATGCAATTGGGTGAATGTGTAATTCATTTGTTTAAATCTCTCAAAGATGGTGTGCCTGACTGGTTAGGTTTCCCACCTCATTTTCACAGCTCCCCTTCCACACTGAGCACCTCCATGGAGGGGCCTCCAAATGAATTGGCTAGAAAGGCCTCAGTTAAACCCAAAATATGGGTTCCCCATATAGATTCATTTCACTAAAAGGTAAGACCTGTGGAACCATAATTTTCCTTCATAACTAAAACTTGCTTCTGGTCCTGACCATCCTTATATGAAATCAACCTTTGCTCTCATATTTCATGTAAAGCCATTAAATTCTGAGCAACAGTGATCTGCTTTTACAATATATGTAACTTCAAAAGAGCATTCCTGAACTTCTCATTCTGATACAAGTACAGTTTAGGGTGCATATAACTGTGTCATAAAGGAAAAGATTTGGAATTTTTAGTCTGAGGACCTTGGCCTAAAGCCATTAGCATTATTAGTTAGGAAATATCAGCCCTCCTACAAATTTCCCTGAGCATCACGTTCCTCATCTATGAAAGGAGGATAATACCAACCTCAAAGTCTGTAAGACATTAAATGAGCTGCTGAGAAGAACAAACTTTCTCTTGAGCTTTGTTTTCTTTTTCTTTCACATCCATACTGATCTTAGTCCATAACAAATTTGGCTCTGAAAACAGCCCCATGTGCTGCCAGCTGGGGCTGCAGCAATCACTCCACAAAGCCAAGTGCCTTTCTAATAAATAGGGCCCTAACTATTAACATGTCATTCATTATGTTGGGTAAACATTACTGTGACTTAAGTGTTGTTACAAATAGTATTCCCTTAAATCTCCATAGGAAAAGCCCTGGCCTGACCTAAACTAAGAAAAGCATGGGTCAGGGATAAATGTTTGACCATCTGTGACAGCATTTAAAACTGCATGCAGATTTAAGTCCTGGAAATGTCCTCTGTCTTAACCCATGAGAAATACTTCTGAAATGGCTCATAAGCTAGAGAACTTCCCTCCCCTTGACAACTATTGTGCAAGAAGAGGGAAAGGTCATTTCTTAGGCACCTCTGTTATCTACCCACTCAGTCACACTTAAAGGGTCTTCTTTTGGTCTCTCTGGCTAAGGTCCCACCTAGAGAAGAGCCAGAAAGGAAGATCAAGCCACGTGCCCCCTCTGAGGGTGCCTTAGCGATTGAGTACCCTGAGTCAGCCAAGGGAAATGACGGTCTGTCCACACAAATGGCAGGAGAGTTATTAACCGGAAGGTGACTGCAGAACTCAAAGGCTCCTTTGAACACAGCTTCTTGAATCATGTCTCCCTGAGAATTGTAACAATGGATGATTCACATCCAAATCTGGCATTTCCATACCAATAAGTAACCCAAGGGCCTGCCTTTGACCTTCTTTTCAAGGTCCCTGATCACTGACCAAAAGAATCTGGGCTCTGTGGGACAGGACCTCTTGCCCTTGCCACTGAGTTCTTGCCCTACTCAAGAGCATACTTGGCCATCGCTACAAATGCGGAGCCACGTCACCCATGATTGGATGATGCACTGTTGCCTCCCTTGGCAAGTCCTCTCCCTAGAGGCCTTCTCAGTTACAAGGGAGACTTCAACATTTTGATGAAGTTCCCAAAGTCTGCTGAATGGGCAGAGGCACACGTTTCTTTAGGGCAGGAAGTGATTTTACAAATTTGGGGCAGCTGGTGAGTTCTGTGGAATACTTGCTATTTCGCAATGGTGTTCCTCTAAGAGTAGGGTGATACCTCTGGCAATGCCAGAGCCTGCATATTTTCCAGTAAGAGTCTGCCAAAGGACTGGTGCTAGCACAGAGGGCTAGCATGCCCCTCCTCTTAATACAGCACTGTTTTCTCCAGCTAGTAATTATTTGAGCTTGGAAAAATACATAATTAATTTTAGAAGCACATAGAATAGGTTTGGTTAAGAGAAGTAAAATGTAAGCTAATAAAAAGAGATTTGTATGTTGTCCCAAATTGGACACTCCTATTTCCTATGTGTGATAATAATGAAATCTTATGCTGAAATTTCAGAGGAAATGTTTATTCATCTATTAGAATGATAACTGATTTTAGTTTCTGCAGATGGTTACTTTATTTTGCATTCCTGGTATGCAACAGATGAAGAGAAAGTATAACAACAGATACATATGCGAATGCCCAGAGTTATTAAATAATCTTTTAAAATCCTATTTTCCACTTAGTACTCAACAGTGCACACCACAAAAATTGCTCCATAATTATTCTATCATGGATAAAATTATATTTGGGTAAAGGACTTAGATATATTCCAACTGATACAATTATAGGATCAAGCTGCAAAGAAATGATGTTATTAAATATTTAATTGTAGCTATTTTCCAAAGGAAGGTTATATATGTTGAAAATACTTTAATGATAAATGTGCAATAAAGATTAGAGTCTTCTGTTTTGCAAATACGGATTTGTAATTTGAAATGTGAACCTCATTTACTTGATAGAATGCTTTGATTTATTAATCTGGTTTTTTTTTGTTTGTTTATTACAGAGTGTTTATCCAGCCCGAGCTATTTACGGATATTCTTCATCATATTCATAGTTACTTTCTTGATTGGGTTGCTGAAGGTCCTTATCATTAGGCAGGTGATACTACAGTGGAATAGTAGTAAAGTCAAGTCCTCATCAGATTACAGAGTGTCCACCTCAAAAAAGGTCAGTGAATTCTAAAAAAGGTGGTTATCAGTTTGTTAGTATGTAACAATATTTAGACCCTAAATTAATAACAATATTTCTTCTCCATCAAGGATAAGTTGATTCTTCAGAGTGTTTGCACAAGAGCAGTCACCTACCGACGTGAGAAGCCTGAAGAAATAAAAATGGATATCAACAAATTAAACGCTCATGAGACTTTCAGGTGCAACTTCTAAAAGAAGACTTTAAAAATACTTTGTGGGAAACTGGATTTTTAAATAATTGCTCCTAAAAAATATTAAGTGTAAAAGTCACAAGAGGAAACCAACTGTTCAAGACTATGCCAATTGCTGGTTGTATATTTGAATGAAGACTGACATGCATCCTCATTGCCACGTGACTCACATAGCTGCTGAATTTTTCAGAGAAAAAAATGTGTCTTACTACTGTTTTGAGACTAGTGTCATGTAGCACTTTACTGTAATATATAACTTATTTAGATCAGCATAGAATGTAGATCATCTGAAGAGCACTGATTACACTTTACAGGTACCTGCCATTCCTGCGCTTCCCAGAGAGATACAATGTTCTTGGATAGGTTAATACTGTGTCACTATAAGGGTGTAGCAGCAATCCCTGCCCTGAAGGTGAGGATGAAAAAATAAGCCGGCAGTTACATATTAAAATTGCCAACCCTTCAACTATTGGCAGTGATTAGCCAAGAATCCTAGGCTCATTCAGGGGATGAACAGATAGAACCTTAATCTATGTGGTTTGATGCATGTGTTTATGTGTTCTCCTTTTTACAAAATGGATACTAATTCCAACAATCTCTCCTCTTTGCATTTATACTTTGCCTTTATTCCTTCCAGGATAAGTTTATATATGTCACAGATGACTGGATTAAATAAGTGCAAAGGTACTACTGCCATAAAACCTGTAATACAATGTCACTTTACTAGAATAACTGGTTTTAAAAACTGAATGTTAAGAAAGGACACTGTAAAGTATCATCTAAACCTGAATAACTTCAGTATTTAAAGATGTGGTATTTTCTTACCTGGTAAACTGGATGGATTGTTTCATCATTTCATTACTCTAATATGTAAGTTGAAATTTACAAGACAATGAGAAACTGCCTGGAGCAAAGTCCCACGCTTGGGAATGAGTTCCTAAGATTTGCTCCGAATAGATACAAAAGTTTTCTGATGAAAAGCTATGTATATATTTTTTTGCCCTTCAATGCAACCTAAAGATATTCTTTCTCTGACCTCATCCCAACCTGACCCATCAGATTTCATAAAAGTGTAAAATTGGAGAAGAAAAGCTGATGTCTTAGAAATAAGCTGATTCTCCTTTAGTAAGAGAACTGAATCTCAGTAAGTTTAAGTGATTTCTCAAAGAAACATCCAAGTGATAAGTGGCAGCATTAGGCTGAGTTCATGTCTTCTAATTGCAAGCCAGTACTCATTGCACAATAGCATGCTACCTCTTGAATCTTTACAAAACTCAATTGGCAAAGTTTTTAAATGTGATTTACTGATGTTGGAAGTATATGGGTTTGAGAAAATTTCAAAGCAAGGTATAGAAGAACAATCCAAACTAAATTGTCCATAACCGATTTCCAATCTTTCCTGCTAATTAGCAGCATGGCATAACACGGGTGAATCTCTTCACTCTATAGCCTGTGAACAGTGCACCCTGCAGTTTTGCTCTGCTCAATTCCAGAATTTTCTAAGGAGGCCTGTGAGCCCTAGCTTCTTTGATGGAAACTCATTCACATACCACACCCCTACAGACCTATTCAGTCTTTTATTGACTAGCGGTACAACTGTCCCATGTGAAGTACATTTTAACTAAGAGAGCAAAGGAAATTATTTCAAATTTCTTCTTATAAATAACTTCCCAGATTTTCTGTCTTCCAGCATTTGAGTGAAAGTTCTAGATGAAACCTAATCTCCATCCTGTATTTTGCCCTAGAGAGAGCTGAAAATAATGTAAGTTGCTCTGACCTTAACAAGCACAACAGCTCCGTTAACTGTCCTCTATAGCTAGCCGCTGTGATGATGCTAAATTGAATGTAATTTCTTTCCCCAAACAAGAGGTTGGGGACGCTGATTTATTTCTGTAGTGTGACTCACCTGTGTAAGAAAAGTTTGGTTACTAACAATGATGCAAAAATTGTATTTTGTAGCCTAACACATAAACGCATCCTTTTATGAATACATAAATGAATGGATGCCTGAGAACTCATCAAAACAAAAATTTGCAAGATATCATTGAAAATGCTGACAATTTAAAAATTACCATTACAATATTTGTGAACAATAAATTACTATAAGGAAAGAGCAAAACAGTATAATAAAATTAAATCCTTAAAAATTAGGGATTTATATATTTTACACTCTCACTAATTTGCACTAACTTGAAAATGGACCAACGCTGTTATCATAGGAAGGAACAAACTTCCTCGTAGGCAATGCAGTGCTACATGATGATTGTACTTATGCTTGGGGTGTCTTGTGCTTTTTTTTTTTTACTTAAAAAAGCTAATTCATAAAGATTTTAGGGCTTATATTTTACTTGAATAATTGATATTTTTCTGTGTAATAGTTTGTGAGAAGATAATTAATATTTGACTAGTTATAATTAATTAAAAGATAAGGGGAAACAGGGTATTCTTAGATCAAATAACTTATGTAAATAGAACCTATTTTCAGCTACTATGACCACAGGAACCTTTTGAGATTCATGGATATTAAATGCAATTAATGAAATTTTAATCTATTAACAAAATTAGGAACTTGAAAAACACTTTGGTACAGTATCGTATTTGTGCCCTAAACTCTGTTAATGACTAATAAGAAATGTACCATACATACACTACATCATAACTGTATGCAGCTGATTTCTCTGGGACACCGTTACACTGTAGTACACAAATGTTTATACATATCTGATATATTTTTGGAAAATTGCCAGTATTTATTAAGCCATAGACATTCTGTAGAAAACTTAAAAATTCACTAAAAATCTTGTGTCCCAAATGTTCGATTTAGCTTTGATTCATAAGCATAACAAAAAAATCTAGCTATTTCTGGAGACAAATTTTTCAAAATTCAAAAAATTAAAATAAATGGATACATCAGAACATTTCACCAAATAAATAAAAAATCTTTTAAGTACTTACTTCACTTCCACTGAAAATTTTTATGTATACAAGCAGGCATCCATGAGACACTGAAATACTCTGTGCTAGACTTTGAAAATTTTTCTCCATGGAATTGTACTCCACCTGATACCCACAAACTAGATTAGACTCACAGGCTTTTCCTTACTTTCCTGACTCCTATTTTTACCCACTTAACATTTCCCAAGGGATTTCCCTAAAACTTTAAGGTCAATAAGCCTAATTGTAAAAAATAACAGAATGTAATGGCATAAGTAAGTTCTTCATTTCCAAATATCGCTTACTGATTTTAGTATTCACTTAAGACCATGCTCTAAACAGAGACAGACCTGTTAAAACTAAGAATTTTAAACTTTTTACAACTCTTGCAGCTTCATTCCATTCTTAAAGATTCACAATATATATGTTGTCATAAGTGTAGAAAATGAACTTCAGTTACTTAGAAGTTCAATTATATGTGTATTGTATTCTTTTATTTACTTTTAATATTTAAGTTATAACTGTATTTATCTAAATTGGTCATACAATCTCCACTTAATGCAATGCAAACCTTTTCAAAGGAATGTAGAACTAGCCTGCTTTTTTTTCAGATCACTTCCTTTTTCTCTTATATTTCCTCCATAGCAAATTTATTATGTATAACTGACTATACACAGCCATATGTCTCATTGATTTTAAGATACACACCTTTTCAATTTAACAACACTGAAATTATGACGCTTCCTGAAATTGTGATGTCTTGTTGGCATCTTAGTACAGTGTTTAAAGTATTTTTGAATAAATATTACACTAATTCAAGTTTAAACATTCATGACTATTGAAATACCCCTTTTCTTATAAATGTTTGTGAATTCATTTATCATAATATATGAGGCCAATTTTCAATACAACTAAATTATGTACAATGCAATATGGAGTCCAACTTTTCTTTTATCAGCTCTGATCCTGCATATATTTAAGTTACAAAAGCTCAAAGTCCCCAAGGACTCATTTATATTTTATGCCACGAATGACGATTTCAGCAAACTTAACTGACAAGAATGGGTGGGTTTCTCCAACTTTTGTTAAAAATTTTATTTTTTCTAACCGTAAGGAATTTTTATAAGATCATCTCACATTTAAATAAAATTGACTGGATAAATGCCCCAGAAACGATCATAATTACACGTTACAGCATCTTATATCTCGTTTCAACAACAGGAGAAAAATATGACACAACAAATCAGTCTTGTAGAAAATAATTTTCCTCTCCAGTTTTCCGACTGTTTTCCTTTTCTTCCTTTCTGTTATTTTGTAGATTTCCTTTCAAACTCATGTAATAACTGTTATAAAATTGTATATTTACATTATTTTCATTTTGTGAAACAATTGTTCAGCTTTCTGGGCAGCTTTTAACGAGATACCTGAAAGTAATAACACTACTCTTAATCTACCTGAAATACTTTTCTGTATAAAATTTATCTTTGTAAGTTAACTCCATTGATCAGGTTTCTAGTCTCCACAACCAACTTCAGTTAACATTGTCTAATACAACAGTACAAAAAAACTGTAATCATTGAGAATTGAAAATATGTGATTTATAGAAAGACTTTAACAACTTTACACTATACAACAGAGAAATGTGATTTTGATAAGATTTCAACTTAATGATAAGTGTGGTACATAGATTTTATTAAAAATATTGAGTATAGACTATTTTAATTCTAAATTATAAGAAAATACAAATTTGCACATATTAATATAGAAATTCATTTGTGTATATTTAACATACTTTTAAAATTATTTTACACGTATCAACTACTTTACTAAGGTTTTTAAACCTCTGCAAAAAATTACAAATGTTTTTAAATTATCAGTAACATAATCTTACTGTGTTTCACATAACATATACTGCCTTTGTAAAAAAATTAATATAGAATGTATTTTTAAATTAAAGTATTTGAATATGAAATAGTTGTAAGAAAGAAGTAAATTCTTCCTGAACATGTTTCATATTGTTTCTGACTTTGGATTATACATATAATTAAGTTGCCTTAAATGATACAGAAGATTGAGAATACGATAATTGCACGTAATATACTATGAACCTGCTCACACAACTCTTAACTGACTACTAACTTCTGTTTTATGTATTTATTAAAGAGCTGACACTGTAGATTGTTGTGAGATGTTTATTTTTTTAACAGAGCTTATTACCGTTATGACAAGGCATTTAATTAATGCACCATTCTGTTCAAAAGTAGTTGCTAATCAATATGAAATTTTGTGTTTTAAAATAAAATGTAAAGATTTAAGAATACATAGGATGCTTCTTTATTTACCATGTTCTACATATCCCTCAAAGCTACCAAACAACAGCAAATTGTCACATCAGGAAATGTAGTTAACATCTGTTCACTGTTATCAATAGGAGACATTACACAATTTTTAAAAACTACTACTTCTAGAATATTGTGAGGCTAGTGATGAAGAGGTAGGACTGTCTTAATTGCCTTTTCACTTTTCACAGCTGTTCAATAGTGGAATTAGAAGAAATAATCTAATATCAAAGAACTGAAAAGATAGCTAAATGTTAAAACAGACTTTTTCTATCTACATAGGACCTCTATCAGCAAATATATGGTAGAAATCTTGATACAAATACAACATTTTCACAAATTTCAAACGCACATTCTAGAGAGTCACACTTAAATGTATTGAATTCTTGTTTATTGTGTATTCTTCATTTAACGTATAGGACAGAATAAAGCAAAAGAGTGGGGAAGGGGGACACATAAAACATTGGCCCTTAGAGCTCCTGTCCTTAACAAAGTTTTAATACTTTGAAGAAAAAAATATGGTGTAAGGTACCTTTAGATAGAAAGCTTATGTGTGAGAGAGCAAATAGATGCCATCGGAAGGTCTCATCAGCCTTTATTCTTGAGAACTCATCCCTGTCGTGTTTGAACTGTGTAGTCGTTCAGATTCAGAATCCTGTTTTTGTTATGACTGTTGTTTGATACGATCCCCTGTCTCTCTCCTTTAGTAACAGGCTCTAACTTCTGAGTTTCCACAAAGCACACAACCGAGACTGAAACTCCCATGCTCCTCTGCAGCTATCCATGGCTACACTGGGATGAAAGAAGTATTATTTCACTGAAGCCTCAGCAACACCAACTCTTTTTCTAGTAAGAAAAGTGAAGCAGAGAAGTTAAGGATTTTAAACAACTGTATATAGTCAGTAAGTGGCCAAGGTTGAATTCATACCCAAGGTTCATTTTGCTTTCTGTAAGTGACTGATACGCATTACAAGGATAGACTCTACTAGTTCAACTCTCAGAGCTTAATGTTTGTCCCTACACCCTATGAAACATGGTATAAAGTAGAGGTGCTGATATATGTGCACAAATATCACACAGGAAAAAGTGACCAGGCCTTAACAATGACAGATGAAATGCTAAGTGCACTCAAATGCCCGAGTTAGGTGCATAAAGAGAGCAGAAGGTCCATGGAGACAGGCATTGATATTTCAGGGAAAGTGAATGTGAATGTGCAGAAAGAGGAGGTTAGGGAAACCAAGGGATGGTAAAGCATGATCAAAGGCAGAGAAGCATCCAACAACATTGAAATCTTGTTGAGATAAAGCATGGGCAGAATGTGGTGGCACATGCCTGTAATCCCAGCACTTGGGGCGGAAGCAGGAAGAGCACCACAAATATGAGGCCACCTGAGCTACATAGTGAATTCAGGGCCAGCCTGAACTACATAGGCAGACCTCAGCTGAAAAAAAAAAGCATGGAATACTGAAAGATAGTATCCTACAATCTTAGATTATGGAGAGCTTGATTTCCAGGCTAAGAATGTTGAGATTTGATTACTAGGAAGGAAGAAATTGAAATTTTTGCATAGACAGGTAATATTATTGGAGTTAAACTTGTTGGTATATATTTACATAAACCATAATTTTTAAACATGAATTTTTATTCTGTGTAATACTAGATGAAATACTATTTAGTATTTAACATGTTAAATTCCTCTTAGTACTGTATTTAAATATTGTTTAATAGTAGTATGAAAAAATGAAAGTAAAATTTGTAAGACCAGAAAAAATTTTAAAAATCTAATCAATTGGTGCAATCACTTTTGAAAACAAGCATATTTTAAAATTTTTTCTATGGACTTTATAGCTATTGTACATGTATTGCATGTTTATTGTAAAAACCTCTAAATAGCTAAACATTAAAAATAAATAAACTAATAATTTACTCTCATTCAATCGTCCAGGTGATCACTGCCATATATTTCCAGGGAAAAAACACACACAGAGATCTATTTATAATTAAGAAATAAATATATTATAAATAATAGGTGCTTTCTGTTCTTCCTGAAAATTATTGGGGTTTCTTTAGTGAAGTATATTTTTTATTCAAAGGTATATTAAATATTTTTCCATGTCCAAGATTTACAACTGTTTTAATAGGTGGGTAGCATCCCATCTGTGAATATGCCACAATCATACCTCATTTTCATTGAGAGAAGAATGAACAGGACACAGTACCAAGTACAAAGCATTGGCACCAACCTCATTATTCAATAAGAAGACAATAGTTAAATTGCTTTTGAATGGGAGAGAACTGCACATTTACAATGTAGAAGAGAAAGTGGCAGCTTATAGAGGGAAATGTTCCTGTTGAGAAGGTTTGGGTACATCTAGGCACAATGGGGGGCCATTTCAAATCATAACAAACAAGAGGCAGGTCACTGAGTATGAAGACTTTTTGTGAAGAAGTAAAGGTCTAGACTTAGTAGAAAGGGAGAGATTATGATCTACTGCCCAAATATTTGAGAGAACTTGGGAATTGGCTAGACAAAGGTGATAAAGGAGTTTGTCAAAGAGAATTGCAATGTCAACTCCAAAAGACATTGCAGGCTTCTATCCAATCTGGATAAAACTTCCAATCTGGTCTCACAAAACACATTGTTCTTGCCAATCCATGACTTTCAGACTAAATTCTCGCTTTATCAAAATATTTGGTCAGACAAAACTAAGGCTGAGAATTTTTAAACCGTGTCAATGATCATGCTTTCAAATATTATTAAAATAAGCCCAATTGAAATATAAGAAATATATCTTTGAGTATAACTATTTATATGGCAATACTATGGTCATAATTGGAAGCAGTGGGGAGTTGCGAGATAAACAAACTGCACTTTTGGTCTCAACACAGCAATCCAGTGGCGCTTACTTTAGCAGTACATTATTCAGAACTGATGTCGGAGCTCCTGCTGTTCTGACTTCTTCCAGTGAGTCTCCTAAAGATCCAAAAAACTAAGCTGATGTGATGGAGCAGGCCTGTAATCCCAGCACTCTGGGAGGCTGAAGCAGGAGAGTCACTAGTTTGAACTCAGCCTGAATATCTTAGTGACTTAGAAAGACCTTGTCTGGAAATAAAAAATAAAAAGGCCTGGAGATGTAACTTTGTTCAAAAGTCCTGGGTTCAAGCCCCATTACATACATACATACATACATACATACATACATACGTGCATACATTTTTAAAATGTTTTAAATCTGAAAATATTTTTCAAACTACATTATTGAAAGGAAAAGTTTTTCTGTACTGGGCTTCAGCATGTTCTGTGCTGCTTTTCTTTTCCAAAGTCCACCCTAACCATCATTAAAGTTATAAGACATAACTATCCACTTTAGGAAGTTTTAATCTACCTTTAGCAATTTTTTTACGTTTTTCCCTATTAGATACAACGTAATCCATGAGTGCATAGTTCTTAAAGGGTGTTGTTTGTCAGCAGTGGCAGCATCACCTGAAAATCTGTTAGAAATG
>RJWT010041921.1:0-12230 GCA_004365215.1 Cuniculus paca
GCAGAAGTTTCAGTCCATAGTCAGCTGGCTTCAAGGCAGTGCCCCATGGCAGAGGGGCATGAGAGATACAAAACAGCTATGCAAGTGTGGCAGAGATTACAGAAAGAGATCAAGGGAGGAGATAAGGAAATATATCTTCCCAGACCATTCCCTTGATGACCCACTTTCTCTCACCAGGTTTCACCTCCTAAAGTCACATTTAACTATATATTCCTCAGTGAACTAATCCCATTACTTTATGATCAACTCACCTCCCAGAAGTCCCACTGTTATTGGGTAACCTACTTCTAAAAGTGGTCTGCCAACTACACATTACCAGCTTCTGAGTTGCTCACTTTTCCCTCTGGAGTTAGATTCCAGGTTCTTTTTGGCTCAAATAAAGAATTGAACACAATGAGAAAGAAAAAATGTGATGAAGTTTATTTGAGAAAGTAAAAGTGAAATGTGGGGGTGCAACCAGTTCTGTAGAGCAATCTTGGACCTAGTGAAAGAGGAAAAAGCAAGACAAAAGAACACCCTGGAGAAAGCAGGGCAGGCTATGGTGAGGAAAAACCATGATAGGAAGCTCTTCTTGCGGTGCCTCTATTATGCTCTCCAAATCTCGAGAAAACCAGTAAGAACTTTTACATGCAAGTCCTGAGAGGCAGTGCTGGGATTCCTTGCCTCAGTATGATGTTAGGTCTAGGCCATCCTATTGAAAACCTGTTCAAATTTTCATGAGAAGTCTACAAGCAGAGCTTTGGAAACTGTTCTGCATATGTGTTCCAGGAATGTTGTAATAAGATCACACCATTTCCCCAGCCAGCTTTGCCACGCCCTAATCCCCTATCTCACCACCTAGGAATACATGAAATTCTGGAGGGAAAGCTAGATATAAACCAAAACACATACCCTTCCACACTGCCATTTCTGCTCAGTCCGACTGTGGACTGAGCTGCGAGCCAAATTTAACCTCTCCATCTTTCAACTGTAGGTGTCAGATATGTTTTCCTAGTGACAGGAAAGTGATTGATACAGACAGGGAAGAGTCTGAGGTGACTACAGAGGGGAAAGAAGTCAGAACATGAGCATGGGTGAGGGACTTATTTGCCTATTCTAAATAGAAGTTCCCAGATGTTCTCTGGGGTGTGTTGCAGGAAATCTCCCAATATAGATTTGAGTTAGAAGAGGTCCAGAGCTATGTCTTCTATTTGTGTTATGGAATCAGATTTAACAAGGCCTTGGTGGGATAGAGACTGAGATCTTATTGAATCACTGAATTTTTCTGAGTCTTGTCTCCTAGGCAGTAGAGGAAGTAGAGGACATCTGTTGTCACAACTATACACAGAGTTATTAGAAGGAGTAAAACCTCAACAATGAAAAGTATGCCCCAAATGAAGAGAAGTATTAACTTATCTAAATGGGGTTGCCTTCTGATCTTTCCTTTTAAAAAGAAATTGAGGTCCTTAAATGCCTTACATGAGTACTCTGGAGGATTACCTGTCTGCATAGTCTCTGCAACCAGCTTAACCCTTGACAGGTGAATCAAACTGGTAATCTTAATAGCAGAGGGAGTAGATAACAAAACAGTATAGGACCCCGTCCATAAAGAGCTAAGTTTTGGCCTGGGGGATTAACCCCTCTAGGTTTAACTAAGACACCCCTAGACAATGGGGTGTTAGGTACAACTCTGGGGACTTGGCAGTAGCTGGTGATCATATTATTATAAATCTAGTCATAATTTTTTTAGAGAAATAAAGACTTTGAGTCTAAGGCTAGACTAGTCTGTAAAAAAGGTTTTCCATATAATATCTCATAGGCACTGAAGTTTAAATTGGAGTTAGGATAAGTTTAAACACTCAATAAGGCTATTGGGAGTAAATTCAACCAATGTTTGTAAGCTTCTTGACATAGTTTGCACAGGAAACTTTTTAAAGTCTGATTGGCACTCTCAAATTCACTTGAGACCTGAGGTCTTCTGGCTGAGTGCAACATGTACTGAATCTGAAGTTCCTTGACTACCTTCTGAGAGCACAGTAAAAAAGTACAGTCCATTTCCAGTTTGAAAGGACAAAGCAAGCCAAAAAAAGCAAGCCAGAGAGACAGACTCTCTTATAATCTCTTTAAACAAGGACTGTGGTGCTTCAGCTCTCAGTCTGGGTATGAGGCATCAGTGCAAACCAGGAGACATTTATAGTTGCAGCAAGGAAACTTTTAAGCAAATTCTAATTGCCAGTCTTCCCCATGATATGTCCCTCACCTTCTAATAGGAGGCAGTAGATCAGGGAGTTTCATTCCCTGAGAGTTGTAGGACTCAGTCACCTGGGTTACAGTTTTAGAGATATTTTCTAAGTGAAGATAGGCTGAGTTAGAGCAACTCATCCCAAGTGGCAGATGTCATGTAAGGCCTTGATTGTCTTGCATTGGATAAATTGAGTCAGGTAGAGAAAATAGTCAAAAGTTAGCTCTACCTCTGGGTTTTACTGATATTCCTAGTTTACTGCCCATTCGATCTCTCTGGTGAGTAGAAGAAGGCACACAACAGAGTAGGCAGTTGGAGAACTAATGCCCCCTTATGGATGAACTTTCTTTTGTTGCCCTTTTGGCAACTTGATCAACCAAGTGGTTATCTCGGAAAACCTTGTTTGTTTCTCTCTGATGCCTCCAGTAGTCCATTCCTGTAACCTGTTTGGGCAGAGGTGTGGCTTCCAGTGGTTGGAAAATTTGTTCTCTGTAGTTAATAAGAGGACTTTTGACATTTAGGTATCCCTTTTCCTTCCACAAGCTGCATGAACATGTAGTACTAGGAAGGCATACTTGCTATATGTGTAGATCTTTATTTATTTATCTTTGGTCAACTGGAAAGCTCCGGTCAAAGCTATAACCTCAACAAGCTGTGCTGAGGTGCCTGGGGGAAGAACTGTAGCCTCAGTAATTTGAGTTTAAGACACTATGGTATGTACTGCCTTCCTGGTCCCCTCTTTCTCAATCTATGTCCATTTGTGTTCCACATTTCTTTCTGGCCAGGAAGAAAATGGTCTGCTTGTATATGTAACCTCTATGACTTCTGTGCATGAGTGAGCTGGCCCAGACTCCACAATTATTAGAAACAGAGTGGCCAGATTAAGGGTTGAACAGACTTTAAGCCTGAGGTCAGAATTGTCCTCTGTCAGTAGGGCAGTGCCTGCAGCAGCTTGACAGCAACTGGGTCACTTCTTAGCTACCAGGTTAGTTGTTGGAAAAGGTATACTACAGATTTTTGTTTTGTTTTAAAGAGAATAAAACCAAGGAAAGTAAAACAGAATAAAACTAATCAGAACAAACCAGAGTAAGTGATACAGGACTTCACAACATTACAAAATCAACAACAGTTACCATAATGCCTTTTGTTGTCTTCAAAATAGCTGCAGATACCTACGGCCACAGTAAAAATCAAACAGAACAGAATAGAATAGAAACAATAAAAGCAAAACAATAGATACAATAAAAGACTACGAAATTAGACAATAGTAAATTCAAAATGGCTGTCATATATATCTTACTATCTTTGAAATGGCTGCTCATGTCACCAGGTGTAACATAAACAAAGCCAAAGAGAATAAAACCCAACCCAACAAAACAATAAACAATGTAAGACTTAGAGTGAGACTATAGGAAATCAACAATGGCTACCACCCTCAGAAGGAGACCCCTCCTAGATGCCACGCTGTGTACCACTGTCTTCTGAATAGATGATCAGACCACTGGCCCTAGACCTGCAAGGTCAGTGAAACACCAAAGCACCACAGGCATCCAATTGTGTTTCATCTTAATAGCTATCATCACAGCCTGTGTTTCTCTGGATCAGCCGGTCGCTTGCGGTGGGGGGGATTGGCACTTCTTGTTTGCCAGCCCAGGAGCTGGAAGGAGCTGGAATCTAACTGTTCCCCTGCCAGTGGTGGCCCACTGGGAGAAAGTTGGCTCTGGATGACCTGGTCTGGCAGCGGCCCGGGCATGGTGCTGTTTCCGGCGGTGCAGGGTTCTCCCTCCCCACAGTCTGCACTGACTCACATGGAAAGTATACTACAGGTTTTTTGTTATTGTTCATTTCAGAACTCGAATCAAAACTCCCAGTACTATTCCTTTTCTTTCTTGGTGATGAACTCCTAAAAGTCACGTCTGAAATTAGACATTCCCAGAGCTGAGGTTTGAATAAGTATTTGCTTAAGGAAGTCAAGCTGATACTTCTTTTGTTCTGCCTGCCTGGAACTCTCCCATGTGTACTCTGCTGTACCTAAAGACACCCAGCTGTTAGCAACAATATGTTTATTAAAACTCTTACCAGGTGATTCTGAGTCCTATCTATGAACCTCCCCAAAAATCTTCTCAGGGAAGATCCAAAAGCCAAGACCACCACACAACTCTGTACTGCACCCAGCCCAGGCTGACACCGACTTTCTGGTAACAGTCTCTTCCCTGTTTTCTCTTACTAACTCTGCTTATTAAATTTGCTTATATCTTTCACTGACATGTCCTGAAATGTTTTTCAGTAATGAGAGTGAAAAACGTCTCTAGTATAAATTTAGATTCTCTTCTCCTCGTTGAGGAACCTCCTAAAACTTCATCCAGTGACAGTTCTATTATCTGTAGCTCTCTGATTTACAAAAGAGGATCACCACAGTACAGTTAGGTGCATGTCATGGAGTATGGAAATTAGAGGAGGGCCTCAGATCAACTGGGAAGCTGTGTGAAAGTCAGGTACCTGTACGGAATCCTGAATATTTATTCCTAACTTGCTTCTGATCATTCCCATAGCATAGCAAACTATCCCTGAGCCAAAAACACACTTGCCCGCACTGAGCAGGACTACTCAAGTACACTGCTCAAGAATAGTGTAAAAATAAGAACTTTGAATCAAATATGAAAATAGTTTGCAGTTTCAAAAAGCACCAGATTTAATTTCAGTAAATATATGCACCCCGAAATTATAGAATCTTTCTGTGATATTCTTTAAAAGGTTTTGCAAAGAGGAATTCAAAAAATCACCACCGCTGGATATGGTGGTGTATGTCTTGTATTCTCAGCACTCTTGAGCACCTTTTGGCCAATTTAGTAACTGAGATCCTGTTTCAAAATGAAAATACTTAAAAAGGACTGAAGAGGTAGTTTAGTGTGATGGCCCTGGGTTCAATCTCCAGTACCACTAAATTAATTAGTTAATTAATTAATTTTTAAATTAAAAAAAGAGCTGATGATGTAGTTCAGTGCAAAGATCTTGAATTCAATCTTCAGTACCAGAATGAATGAATGAATGAATGATTGCTGAAATGATCACTAGGGGAAAAAAAACCGCAATATAAAAATCATTGTACTTCAAGGTGTAGAGATTCTTTAATAAATCCATTACATATAATGATTCTAATGCGTTCTCATTTTATTCACCGTTTTGCAAGAACCTATATTTGAAAAAAGTCCAATCATAGCAATAGACCTGCTTTCATTAAAATTTAACTAAGTTAACAAGCCCAGATTATTATGTGTTTTGGCAGGCACATAATAGAGCATCCAAAATAAAATATTTTCCTCCACCAGGTACTGTATAGTCAGCTTTTCTATTAGCAGATTTACGAGACTTTGTGGTACAATTCTTATTCAAAATTCTATTTAAGGGAACTCAGAATCCTGCCAAAATGGTAAATTAGTCCAGACTGCTAGGTTTTCTCTTGAAAATCCGTACAGTGAATGAGAATTGGGAAAATAATACAATAATGGATATGAAAAGGGAAGCTACACTGACTAGTGTGGTGAGGAGAAATGGAAAGCTAGCCTAGAGCGAAACACACCAGGGAGGACAGTGAAAAGATACATTGGCAAGAAGCCTAAATTCAGTTCATTTTTGCTTCTCCACCTTTACAATGCCTAAGGGCTTCTTCCTAAACCAGATACAAGGAGACTGAGGCTGTTGGTGTGGGTAAGTATTCACAGAGGTGAAAGTAAGGTAAACTAGAGCCCAGCCCAATTCTCACCCTAGCCTGAGGCACTCACACTTTCCCCTTTTTCCATCCAAACCCCTGAGGACTGGTGGATTACAGGGAGGGCATCCACTCCCTCCTGATGCTAGCTCTCCCTAGGAGTTGAGAGTAAATGCAGAGCAAAGAGTTTGCTTATGGGAGCATTGAAATAGGAGTAAATATAACTGTGGCTTGGTAGTGCCTGGGGCACCTCCCTTTCCACCTTCCTTGATATACTGGGATCTTATAATGAGGTCTGGCTTTCAGTTGTTCTGAGCTGGGCATTATAAATGCAAAAGTATGATCTAGTTAACACAAGAACAGAAAGGGGACATAAAGTTATGACTCAGACCCAAGACTTTCTGAGAAGCAGAAGGGTCATTACCACCCTCTGCAGTTCCTCCTCCTCCTCCCAGGTATGTCTGCCTCATTTCTTTCTTGGCCTCCATTACTGTTCTCTGTTTCTGTGGTACCCATGTGTTACTGGATGGGGTCGGGACCAGCAGTGTTTTCTTGTTTGTCCTGATCAATGACTTGGTCAGGACAATTGGTAGATGTGAAATATCATTTATTTTAGGGCAGAAATAAGAAAGAAAGAAAAAAGAGAAGAAGGGCAAAAGAAGTGCTCAGGGAGAAAAGGATGCTTTGAAAGATAAAGAGAAGATACGTCCTGAAAGCAGGGTAGACCAGTGCAAGAACAAGAAGGCAGTGGCCCCAAGTCAATCGCTGCCTTGCCTTTAGGTCTTGAAAGCTGATCCAGGTGGTCCCACTTGATTTCCTGCTAGAAGATTGATAACAGATACCAGGTCAGGCATGCTCTTGTATCAGAAGATTGGTACTAGTACAGGGCTCCGCTTGAACCCATGTCAGGCTCAGGTGCTGCCAGTCTGTCCCCATGGTTAATAAGTCTTTTCAATTGGTAGGTTGTGTCCATCTGCTCCAGTTACATTGGTAGCCTGCTTCTAAAAGTGGCTCCTTGACAACTAAACATTAAGGGGTGCTGGGTTGCTTACCTCTTCCTCCGGAATTAGATTCTGGGTTCTTCTAGTCTGGAACAAAGAATCGAACAAAAGAAGTAAAAAGCAGTGGCCAAGTTTTTTTGAGAAAGTGAAAGTGAAAGGGGAGTGGGGACCAGCTCTACATTGATAGCCCTGTGACTTTCACTACAAAATACTAGTTGATGTGTGACTAAGTAAATCTGTAGTCCATAAAATAGTAAGATCTCTGAATAAAAATTTCTCTCTCCAGAGTGTTGGAAATACAGCAGCAGATTTTTCTGTGTGTGTCTGTGATACTGAGAATGAAACCCAGGGCCTTCACACTGAGCCCCCATACTATCTCCAAATCTTGTTCTAAATTTTGAAAAAGGTGTTTTGTTAAATCGCCCAGGTAGAAATCAAACATTCCATTTTCCAGCATCAGCCTCCCAGAGAGCTAGGATTACAGTTATGCCACCACACATGTGTGTGTGTGTGTGTGTGCGTGTGCTACTAGGATTCTTGCACATGCTTGGCAAGGGCACTATTGATGAGGTACATCCGCAGTCTGAGAAAAAATTTTAACCTCTGAATTTCTTTGAGCTATATGGAGAGAGAATCACCATCCCTGTCTCCCTATACCTACTATTCCCACAATGTGGATAGTTAGTAAGCCAATAAATCGACTTGGGTTAAATTACACGCAGTCAGAAGTCTCTTTTAATACAAAAATCTCTAAAATTGCTTGTCCTTCCTGTATGTTTCTTCAAGAATTATTAACAAAGTCTTAATTCTAAGAGCAAATGCATAATTTAAGACAAATCACTTAATCTTGCTAGTTAGCCTAAAACATAAAGAATCAAAGATTGAGCCTACAGGTAAAGTATAATTGATTCATGATAAATCAGCAGTGCTTGAGGGCTATGGCTAGAGTCCATAAATACCACTCTGAAGTGTTTCCTTGTTTGATTATTCTCGTGTATTTTAAACTAAAGAAGAGAGCCATGAAACTATTAGAAAATGGAAATAAAATATTATATAGAAAATCTAGTTCCCAAAGAATTTAGATTAGCCTCTGAATAATTCTGTTGTTTTAAAATTTATGTTTTTCTATTCTGCATAGCACTAAGAAATCTTTGGTTATTAGTGTATGTCTCCTTCATTAAATATTGATTAAACCAATATACTAATCCATCTTGTTGCCTATGCAAGAAAAAAATTGTCAGTAATGTGGTTCCTTGGCAGTATCAACACACGCCCAGAATTCCTACTGCAAGGCACCAGCATGTTAAAGTTTAGTATATCCTGGGTCTAAAACTAAATCTCCTATTAGTATTCTTCCTGATGTCCTGAACTATAGACATGAACTTTTGGATTTTTGGTCTTTTCTTTGTTTGTGTGTATGTGTGTGTGTGTAGTACTAGGGATTGAACCCAGGGCTACATCCCCAACGCTTGTTTAAGTTTTTATTTTGACACATGGTTTTGCTCATTAGCGGTTCAAACTTGTAATCTTCCCACCTCAGCCTCCCAGAGGACTGAAATTACAAGCTTGTGCCACCAGGCCCACCTTAGTCATTCTGTGCTCTAGAAATATACTACTCAGTTCAGGTCCACAAACTCAAAAAAAGAAGATTCACCTTTTTCCAGGGTGCTAACGAAACCAGATAGGCAAGTAATGATGGAGGCCTGTTACATGTGTATGTTCAATATGTCTGTTGCATTGAAACAAGCTTTTGGATCTATAATTATTTTCAATTATTTAAAAATCAATATTATACTCAATGTTTCATTGACAAAATTTGTATTTCTTGTATACTACTGCACAAAAATACACCACGGTGTTATGAGGTCATTATCTTGTGTAACCTCCCTGGAAATCACGGAACAGAAAAACCGTAATACATGTTCTCTTTCCCACAAACCTTATAATTCTTTCACACAGAAGTTAGCCTGGGTTTATATTTCTTTGGTCAATGTTTATGGTACTATCACCAGCTAAATGTTGTTTTTTTGTTTTTTTTAATAATAAATACAAACTGAAGTCTGATTCCAGTCCTGGAAAGCACTGGTGAAGTGAATGAGAACCTGTCAGTTACAGATAACTGGGGAGAGAACCACAAATGAAACTGAAGTTCTAGTGTTGTTTGAATTGTCTGTTTCATGATAGTGGTGGTAAATATTTGAGGAGTAGCACTTTTAAAAAGTACATGTAAGCAAGTCTTTTATATTAAAAATATAGACGTTAGTTTACCTTGGAGATGCAATACTAAGAATGTGTCATTTTTTGTTAATCAAAGGCAAACCCATTGCCCAAGTTGCACTATCCTTAAACAAGCTTGAACTAGCATCCCCAGTGTGTGTGTGGAGGTATATTTGACCTGGCTTCATAAGAATTGGAAAGGAACCTTGTTATGGTTTAGATCAAAAACTTCCTTCCAAATTCTCATGCGTGTGAAAAGTGATTAGATCACCAGGCACTGTACTCATCAGTACATTCATCCATTAATACAGTAGCTGCTGGAAGAGGCAGGTCATTCACTCTCTGCTTCCTGACTGCCAAGGCGTGAGCAGCTGACCTCCACCCTAACCCTTTTACCATGCAGTTTTGGCTTGGAGTCAGCCCAACCAGGGATTGAAACCGTGAGCCAAAATAAACTTCTCCTCCTTTAAATTGTGGATATCTGGTATTTTTGTCTTAGCAAAGAAGAAAGTAACTAAGATAAACACACCATTGGTAAAAGTTGCATTGGAGCTTTATATAGAGAAAAATTTCTGTTCTAAGGAGCCCAAAGAGAGAGACAGAAAGTACGTTTCTAAAAAGAAAACTTACGAATAACAAAATAGGCATAAAATGAGTTGCATTTATTTAGAATGAAAATATAAATTACAAGAAACTATACATTTTTAGAAGTTTACATGTACTACACCGTTCAGAAACTTTGCATAATTTTATTTATCAATGGCCTAAGCTAGATGTGGAGGTGTGCGCTGTAGTCCCAGCTGCTGGGAAGACTGAGGTCTGAGCTCAGAGCATCACTTGAGCCCAGAAGTTCAAGGCCACCCTGCGGATATCACCTCAAAAAACAGCAAAGAGAACAGGCTAATTTTTTTTAAACTACATAATTTATCCAGTTTTGTTTGGTTGTTTACTTATTTCCTGTGCACTCTTTTAATTGCTCCATAACATGACATTGACTTTATGTTTTCCATGGAGAGAACAGAAGGATACTTCAGTATTCCTTCTAGACTGATTAAACAAATTATTTTTGATTATTTTTTCATAGTTAAGATTTTGTTATAATTTCATAACTCAATTGGAATATCAAATTAATTTTTAAGATTATAATTAATTTGGAAAACTAGCTCATATATGGACCCTGTGGCAGTTTTTGTATAATGATTTATAAGTTTAGCATTAATTCTGTTCGAAGTGGTTATGCTCTTTAAACACTTTGGTATTGATGGTATCTCCGTAGTTATACTGTATTCTGAGTTTTTATGTGTTCTTCTGACAGTATTTTTTTATCAAATCAGCAGGACTTTATATATTTTGCCATTTTACCCATGCTACATGCTTGCTTTTGACTGAATTATCTCTTAAACCAAGATCCCACTCATTAAAATTAATTACATTTAACATTTATTTTGTTGTTGATATAATTCTCTTCTCGTTGCTGAAGTTACTTCTTTTCATCTAATTAACTATTTTCATGGGTTTTCCCTTTTATATTCCTTAATTTGTTTAGTAAGTATTTTTTAAAATGGCAAGAGAATTTCCTTTATGTCCTCATCAAGCATCTATATTTCTCTATTTCACCAAACCATTTCAAAATGTCTTTCTAAATTAGAATTAAAATGGAGTATTTCCAGTTTAACCTCCCCCTATCCCAAATTCAAAATATACAAGACCATTCTAAGAGAAGTATGAAGGAAGACCAGTCACTGTGAAAAAGTTGTCCTAATATATTACATTAAATGCCTTATTTCTTCGCTCAGCTTTGTTGAGGAGCAATCGGGAAAAAAATCTGTATATTCAACGTCTACAGCATGGTGATTTGATATACCTATACGTGGTATAATGTACAAATCAACATAACCTTTAGCACCATTTCTCTTTCTCTCTGCGTGTATGAATGTGAGTGTGTTTATGTGAGTGTGTATTAAAGAAAAAAGAAGAGGAACCAGAAGAAAATGTGGTTCCGACTAACCATCTGTCTTACCACTCTAGCAGTCCACTCCCACAGTCCCAGAAACAGTTGTTAACCTTGATATTTTTGTTTCCTAGCGATTGACCTAACGACTGACCTAACGATTGAGATTATAGCTCTGTACACCAGAAATTAGGCAAATAGTATTTTTCTGTATAAATTAAAATAAGCCTCAAAAAATTAAGGGAACATTTAACTTAACACATGCCAGACCTGCTACTAAAATGTGAAAGAATGCCCTTCTGAGTGTGAATTGAAAGTTACTTTTAAATTGTGATCGAAAACGCAGTTTGTGCATTCAAAGGTGCAATTTTCTTTCTGACCACCAGGTAGCAGACAAATGCCTTGAAAGAAAGGCTCTTCAATCACTTTGACGTGAACGTGTCAAAAGTTTTTGACACAGGAAATGTAAATAAAGGACAGCGATAATCTAGTGGATTTTGTTGTCGTTGTTTTAAATTTTTATTTTTGAAATAATAGCAGAGATAATGTTAAAACAAACCATTTCAGCAATTTTCTGTTTTGATATATCTTACGATTTTGCTAACATTTCATGTTTTGAGGAAGCAGTTTCCTCTCTCTAAAGGTGTACAAGGGCTAATTGAAGGAAAGATGTACATATATACCCTGCCTACTCCCTGAAATTGCTTGACATATATAAATAGCACAGACGTTGTAAAACATCACCCTGTTAATCTACTTCTACACACTCCCTTAGAAGTTATCTTCAGTCATAGCATAGAAAAAATAAGGAGATTGTCAAGTTATCTTAGTGTGTCAATACCAATAAACACTCAGATTGGGATGTGGTTCAGTGCTATAGCACTTGTCTAGCTTGTAAAGGCCCTGGGTTCAATCCCTAGCACAACCTCCCAAAAAAGTACAGTTTAGTCACTGGCATATTTTAAATTTAACTCCAGTCAAAACCAGGTGGGATGGCTTGAGCCTGTAGTCCCAGCTCCTTGGGAGGCTGAGGCAGGAGGATCACTTAAGCCCAGGAGTTAGAAATAAGCTTGGGCAATGTAACAAGAGCCTGCTTCAAAACCAAACCAAAGACCAAATAAAATATTATAA
>RJWT010041922.1:0-12228 GCA_004365215.1 Cuniculus paca
ATTCTGAGGATAAGAAGTGATAAACTGTGAAACATCTTTGTCAGCATGAGGCTGTCTTTTTAGAATTTGGGCTATATTAAAACTTGTTTCTTTTGAAGTGGAAATTAAGTCATTATGTATCAACTCTTGGAGAGTTCTATTTAATTGCACAAAGATACATCAATGATCATTTCTAGCACATTTAAGTCAGATTTTTGCAGCCATTTTCTGTTGTTTTCTTTAATATGTTAAATTGTATAATGCTTATTCATTATGCTTTTATGCATAATTTGGTTTACGTTTTTGAAACTGAGAAAGTGCTCAGAGTGAGATTGCTTCTAGGCATTGCTTGCAAAAATAATTATTGATTATAGCTATCTGGGCATTTAAACAACATGAAAAATAATGAAGCATAAATATTGCATATGATATTCATATGCAACAAATTTAAATATAGAGCACTATTAGGCCAGTATATTATAAGTGGAACTAAATCTACCTTCCAGCCTGAAATAAATAAGCAATCTGGACAAAATATAAAATACCACACTTAACGAAGCATTGATCTCCAGTTGACAAAAGGTGGTGGTTTGTGAGAGCTAACAAATTAAAATGTTAGCATTGGATGGAGCCTAGTGTCTGGAAAGAGATTTTGGAGTTTGCACAAGAAAAGAGAAAGCAGGTGGAGACAATAAGGTTCTCAAAAAGAAGAGAGAGAGATGCGAATCTACGTTGGTTAAAGAGGTTTAAAGTTACCGGACAGGAAATTAAAAATATTTCAACAGAGAAAGAACTTTTGAGAGCTGTGAGTAATCTCCCAGGAATTTAGGAAGTTACATACTATGCCTACATGAACAAACTACCTAAAAATAGTAGGAAAACACCTGAAATATCCACCAAAAAAGTTTGTGAGTTGTTTTCCTTCATGATATACCGAAGTCATTATGTGTTGCCTCAACACAAGAAAAAATGAATGGGACAAATTGACTACGGACTCAGACTGCTAAACCTCTGAGACAAAATGAAAATTCTTATTTATAAATTGATCATTTCAGATACTTGTTAGAGTGAGAGAAGATTTACACTGTCGCTACCAGTCATATAAAAATACCACATAATTCAAGAGATGTTAGAAATAATAAGTGGACCTGACCTATAATAAATCCTACTCTCTTTCTGCTAAGCAAAGCTTAATATCAACTTGTAAGGGAAAATAAATTTCTTGTAACTAAACTGCATTCCAGAAAAATATAAAGAATATTAATGGTATAAAAACTGTCCAACACCCAATAATATAAAGTTTATAGTGTTTGACATCTAACTAGAAGCATGAAGATGTGAAAAAAAGGAGAAAATATATTGAGGAGAAATTAAATTTTTCAAAACTGATACAGATGTTAGAATTGGCTGAAAGGATATTAAAGTAGTTATTCTAACTGCAACCTATGTGTTCAACAAGCTAGAAGAATGTTGGATTGTGTTACATTAAAAGGAGAAGAGATACGTGAAAAATAGCTGAACTTCTAGGGATAAATATCACAATATTTTATATTACAGTCTTAAAAATCTTTACATTGAGATTAACAGAATAAAAGTTAATGAACATGAAATAAGTAATGGAAATTATCTGAAGTAAAGCATCAATGAAATAGCTATCACTGTACAAAATGAGCTTGTTGCTTCACAAAATTGAATAAAGTCGTCACAGACAAAAAGAGGAAGTTAGGAGACTGTTTGCTAAAAATATAGAAAGAAAGGTAGCTCCTTGTGGGTAACAGACCATAGTGGGTCACCATGTGGCCCTTGATTCAGAATAAGCAAAGAGTGGGAGGTACCCAATTGTTTTGTAGCCATTATCACAGACAGCTCTGCGGGTTTAAAATATCCTGTTGGAACTCAGGCTCTCTAAACCAGTTTATCTGCATGTACAGTTTAAATAAAACTGAAATTAAAAGAAAACAAGTTTTTCAACATTTTTAAATTTCTCCATACTTGGCCCTGGATGCATGGAGAATTTGCATTCAGTGCTATGTGAGGAACTCTTTTCATTGCCCAAATTCCCAATTTTACTGCCCATTTTTATTTTAATTTCTATCAATGCATCAAACCACTGAGTCTACCTCACTCCCTTACCCTCGATGACTATTTGTAAGCTAACTGATTGAACTGTGTTTTGCATCAAAGAAGAGGTAGACAATAAGCAAAAGTCAACAAAGTACCAGTGAACTGTAGAATAACAGTATGAGCCTAACATTTGGATTACTGAAATTCCCAAAAACAGAGTGGGGAAAGAAAGAGAATGGAGAACTGCTAATCAAGTATTTTCAAAATTTGAAAAAAAATGGTATAAACCCATTTACCAAAGAAAATTAGACCTCCAAATAAGACATATAAAGAGAACAATCCTGTCACTCCATAATCAAAAAGGTATGAAATGAAAACATGTGAATTGGGATATCAAAAATGTTCATAATTGATTCTCACTTCCAAGGTGAGTTGTAAACTCATTAGATATATTGAACTCGTAGGGCAAAATCATAATACAGTACTCTTAACTAACTCTTTCAAACATTATACTTTATAGTTGTAAATTCTGAGAAGTAGATTGACTTATTTTTTGTGAGGGAAATATTGAATAGGGATAAACATACAGTTCTAAAAAAAACTCCATTTGAAAATTCTAGATAAAAAATGGTATAGTTACACTCTAGCTAAGTTTGTGGCCTGCTGATTACAATTTTTAATGTTCAGTTTGTAAGCCATGTTTCGTTTTCTTGGTGAGGTTTTTTTTTAGAAAATATGGGAGAAACACTGCTGATAAATTGAACCTGGTGTTCGATACAGTCAAGATGGTCCAATGCAAAGAGTGCTTGCAGTGTGTAAAGAAAGTAGATTACCACAGGTCACAGATCAAGCTCCACTTCTGAATAAGTCAAGTTACTACTACATATTGAATATATTTAGAGAAAGTGAAGAAACCATTTTGACAGCTTTAAAGGAGATGAGTTGTGGAGAGACAGAAAATAAATCAGGTACAGGCAGGTAGAACACAGGCGCACAAAACTGTTAAAGGTAAACTACTAAAGAAGGCATTAGGAGATAACCAACGGACGTCTTTAGCCACCTAAAGTTGCCGCAAGTGTGAACAAGCTTCCGACTGGCCAGTGGGTGTGGAAAGCACATCATCATCTTCATTAGTGGCCTTGAAAGAATGCTCCTTATTCCAACAGACACAGAGCACACCACTCTAATAACCGCAAAAAGGAAACGCCACTTTAGCAGTTTCATGCAAACTGCTGGACGGAGTCTTCACAGTCAACTCTGTTTTGTGTCCCCTCACTTTCACTTAGAGGGAGATTTTTTTTTTGTCACTTTTGCTTTCCTAATAAATATCTCTCTTTGCAACTTGCCTCCTCTATCTGCAGTTTTGTTCTTTGACACTGTACAGTGCAAACCTGGTGCTCCAGGAACAACAGTACTAAGAATGTACATGTGGAAACTGTAGAATATAATATTCAAATAGGTACTTTGGCATATAATATACACATTTGGAAACTTTGAGAGGTAGGATTTAGTAATAAAGTCAATGGGGCACTAAACTTGAAAAGGATTAATGTAGTTCATATGATTCTTGCCAGAGAATAAAGTAAGCCTGGGCCCTCTCCACTCTAACTTACTATTGCACCATGTATTCCATTACATGGACACCTGCTTTAAGGCCACCCACCAGGAGGCCCTCACTGGAGAACTAACAAATCACTCTGCTGCTCTTGGACATTCAGTCCCCAGGTAACTAAATAGACCTCTTTTTTATACCTCTTTTTTTAAAACCTCTTCTTTTTCTATTGGCTGTCCTTGTATTGTGGTGCAGCAACAGAAAACAGACTAATATGCCTACCAAACATTATAAGAATTAAAAACATCATACCACAATGATATATGTACACCTATGTTTATAGCATCACAATTTGTAATAGATACATCTTGGAAACAACCCAAATGCCCATCCACTTCAGAATGTGTTAAAAAAAGATATGATATTTTTATACAATGGGCACTAATCAACTATAAAGAAGGGTAAAACTTGAGACTTTCATAGGTAAATGAATGCAAGTTGAATACATACTCATAAGTGAAATAAATCAGACTTGTGTAAACATCATATTGTCTTTGTAGTGTAAAAAACTGAAACAGTAAATAAGATCCAAAATGTGCAATAGACATTGTGAAAATGAAAGGGGAGGAAACTGCTCAAAAGGAAAGAACAACTGGGATGGGAGAAAGGAAAAAAATAAGGGAAAAGAATATGTATACATAAAATAGATAATTATACTACTAATCTCTGTTGTATCATCAAAGAGGACAGTTTGTGCTTTTATTGTTTGATTACTTTTTCATGCCTATATCTTATAATCTGAGCAACTACTTTGAAAATAACAATATACAGTACATTAACCACTGTTAATCTCCTATTATTCTGTTTTGAAATTCTGTATCATCATTTTATTCCTTTTTTATTTTAAAATAAAAAAAATCTGAAGCATGGTTTCCTTGAAATTTTAATTTAATTTTTGATTGACATAATAATCATGCATAATTATAATAAGAATAGTATGTTTTGATTCATATACGTATCTTGCAATGATCACCCTAGGCTAATTTGCACATCTATCACTTCAGATTTTTATTATATAATTGGTGGGCATATCCATTCTCCTTTTATCTAATTTCTTTGATATATGCAGTGCAATATTGTTAACTGAAGTATTCTTTCTACTGGATGCATATTGCTTTTGAGCCATTGTAAAGTAAAAATGTAGCAAATAAATATACATTAAATTTGAAAACAGCTGTAACTGCTCCATCAACATATGATATTAGGTGAAAGACAATTAGTTGAACATGGAAAAGATTATCTAATAAGTCCACAAAGTTAGATGGTTGTGATTAATCTGGTCGAAGGAGGGAGTGTAGAGTCTCTGCCCTGGTTCAAATTTTGGTTGCAGTCAGGGTCAAGAAATACTTGAAGACAAAATGATAAGTGGTAAAATACATATTACTCTAATACATGAGGTAATAAGTTTTTAAAAAAGAAAAATTCATTTAGGTTCCTAGTTTTAGAAGTTGCCTTCCAAGGTCAGTTAATGCCATTGCCTTGAGAATGTAATAGCATAGTCTCTAAGCAGCAAAATATGCTGGAGGAAGTCACTCATCTTACCGTGACCTTGAAGCAATGCTACTGAAAGACAAAACAGCTCCGAAGTTTAACAGGTGATAGCTTCTCTCACCGGGTTAGCTCTGAAGGATGATTTTTGTTTTCTTTTCTTTTGACTTTTAGACAGTGGATACCGTTACTACAAAACATAGTATGAATAGAAGTGGAGCAGGTGAAAGGTCTCTGTCCATCTTCTCTGTACTAGACTGTAAGAAATCATTTTCTGGGAAGCTTAGTTTATAAATTATTCCCAAGAAAAAATAATAAAACTTGTGCTGGCTTTCTTTTTAATTAAGTAAAAGTTGTATATTTATAGTATAGAGCATTATAGTGTAGACCCATACATAGATTGTGAAATGGCTAACTCAAGCTATTTAACATACGTAATTCTACTTTTATATACAAGAGGGCAAGAGCACCTGAAATCTACTCTATTTACAATTTTCCACGATACAATTGCTATTGATTGTAGTCATTATGTCAAAAATTCTCTTGAACTTATTGTTTTTTCTAGTTTAAATCTTGTCCTCTGACCAAAATTCTTTGTTCATATAACACACACCATGAAAAGATATGAAATCATTGATAGAAAATTGTTTTCAAGAACCTTTTAGGGAAAAATTGTATCTCAGGAAAACAGTAAGTCCAAGATTAGAATGTAAAATTGTGATTTTTAAGTGATATGTTTGATTTTTCTTCTGTGATATTTAGTTTAAATGTTCACTAGGGTTTATGGTGAAGTTGAGTTTCATTTGCTTGTGAAGAAAAGCAGAGAAAATTCAAGTTAGATACTTATCAATTGTACAATTGCTCTGAATCTTGGAATTTAATGTGTGTGGATTTGACACAAAACAGGATAATGTTAATGATAGTGAACGGAACAGAAGGCACAGAAGTAGATGGAAATACCAGAATCAATGAATATGTCATGATTCTGGTAAAATAACTTGATGAACTTGCCTGAAATAAGTACTTGATATCACTAAGCTGATGCAATGATCTTACGAAGTAATATAAAAAATGAAATCTTTCAAAGACTTCTTTAATGACAAAAGTGTCAATGCCATTATGACAGCATTGATGAAGTTAAGTTACAATTTAAATGAAAGCACAGCAAATTTGTGGTTGTGATTAGAGTGAAAATTCTATTTGAGTGAATTTCAGAATGCCAATGATAGCAAAGGCCTAGGTCAGTTGGAATTCCACAAAAACTGAGATTAATTTGAGTGAAATACTGCATGGAATCAGTTGAGTTTGTATTGTATGACTAATTCTCCATGTGCAATTTTTTTTTTCTGTTTTTACTACTGGGAATTGAACTCATGACCTTGCACTTTCCAGGCAGGCGCTTATGCTGCTGAGCTAAATCTCCAGTCCTCCATGTGCAATTTTTAATGTTTTCCTCTGAATGTGAGAATTTAAAAACAAAGAAATGTCTGTCAATCACTGGGACCTAGTCTGTGTACTGTGACTTATAAGGATTTTTAAAGAATATGTTTGGCCTCAGCTTCTTGACAATAGTCCTTTGTGACAGAATTCATGTAAAGAAAATAACTTAGGTCAGACTGAGCCTTTATTCAAAGACCTGCAGGTAATCTCAGGCATATAGCTTGTCTTTTAAATTTCATAGATGAACCAAAAGGTACTTAAATAACATTAGAGTGGGAACGAACCCCTGGATCCTTAGGTCACAATTAAACAGCTCTTTAAGATCTGGTAGGAAGCCCCTTACTTGATGGATGGTGTAACATAATAACTAAACAGACTAAATAATGGCGGTAAACCTATGACATGCTTGCTGAAGAGGGCTGTTTATTCATTGAAAGCACTGCCTATATGTTTTTCTCTTAATGTATGAGCTGTTTTTCTAAACTGAAACCCCAGTATTAAGGTTGAATTGAAACCTCAGTATTCCATGTTGGCTGTTTGTGGCAAACCCAAAGTGGGCTTTGGGTTGCAGTGTGGGCACTTGGTCTCTAAAAGTTTCACCATTACAGGCCTAAGAGATCTAATGTACAAGAGTTAGAATTGATAGCATGTTTTCAAATAAAAAGAGCATGGTTTAAAATATTGTTTCTAATACCTTTTTTCTATTGACAACTTAAATGTGTATATATTTATGTTCACTGTTAATAAGTCTATACAGTTATTTTCAGAAAGTTATGAAAAGAATCCTTAATATTTTTGACTGTGGGAGAGGATATATTGGAAAGGCATGCAGATTTTTTAATCTTAGTTAATATTTTCTTCTGTTAATTGATGGAATACCATTATGTTTGTGTGTTTATGTATTCAAAAAGACTATATAAATATTAATTTAAATAAAGCTTCATTTTATAATTTTCTATTTAATATAAAGATATCAAATAAAGAAAATTATGGATAATTCCAAGTGCATTTGTATTTTTATATTAAGTTTTATTCCAACAGTGATTAATCTTATTTATTCCTCTTGGAATGTAAGGTTAACTCAGACTTCACTTGCAATTCTCACATAGAACAAATCAAAAGTTGATAAAAACTTTCTAGATGATATTCCTATGTGAGCTGCCAGCCCTCAGTGTGAAAGAGCATTAGTGTCATTTATATGAAAAGTCTTTCAAGTCAATGACAGAACTGGGCCAGGAGCAATGAGAATAAATTAAATGATGGAGGCTGTTCAATGGCTATCGGAAACCAAGGTGCAGATGACATTAGCTGTTCTTTTCTTTTGTACATGAACTAACAGAAACAAAAATTATTTTCATATTTTCAGGAAAGAAGCACATCATATTTGTACTTTAACTATTGTCTTGGTTACTTTCTCCCATTGCTGAGACAAACACCTGACACCTAAAATTAGGGAAGAAAAGGTTTATTTAGCTTACAGTTTCTGGAGATTTCAGTCCATAATCAGCTGGCTCCAAGGCAGGCTGATACATGGCACAGGGGCAACACTTCAAGACAGCAGCCAGAGCAAAAGAGGGGCAAAACAAGCCTCTTCTCTTCCCTTATACTGTACACAGGTCATTGCCCCCACCTCTTTCTGGGCAGGTGTAGCAGTCACAAAATATCCTTGCCCTCTTTTGCACAGGATAAGGATATTTACAAAGAACTCTGGCTCCCTGCTGAGTCTCTCAGTTAAACTTCTAAACTTCTCAAGTTGACCCAATGTATCAACCATAACAACTATGCTTATTGATCAGGACAAGGCTATTTCAGTTATTTTAATTGATATCTGTTATGAATTAAAAACTGGTGGTCAACTTAACACCAGCTGAATTAAATCAGCATGGTGCTGCGTTTAGATGGCCCACCTGAGGAAAGTTACCAGCATAAAAAGAGACGTGGAGAGGAAGAGTGTTTTGGCGTTGTGTGTTCTTGTAAGTGCTGCTGTTTGGAGGCATTGATTCTCCTGGAGGAGCTTGTCAGACTGGCTCTCCGATATGACTTTGGCCATTATCATCAGAGTAGCACGGGACCTTGTCATTAAGGGTGGCTGCGGTTCACTTTGGGGAGCTCTGGTCCTTATGTTGAGCATTGCTTCCTGGCTCCGGAGGGGAAGACGGTTGCTGTTTAAACTCCAGGAGAAGTTGTCATGCTGGCTTCCTGGCATGTACTCCACTGTTCTCATTGTCGGAGGAGCGCGGGACTTCGTCATCGCTGAGGATGGCTGTGGTACTTTTTGGGGAGCCCTGCTTCTTATTAGAGCGTTGCTTTTTGGCTCCACTGTAGAACCCTCAACCTACTATCACAAATCCTTCATCCTGCTGGCATTGACTTTCTAGCTTCCACCGCTGGCCTTTGGGCCTTCCCAGAACAGACTTTGGTGTTGTGGATGGATTTTCTTCACTTTCTTGTGTCTAACACTGGGTAACCATCATAAATAATATTTTAAATCCTGTGTTCTAATTGTAATCTTTCTCCCTGTGACTCCTGACTACAATAATATCCTTAGAAGTCTAAATTATTTTTATTATAATTATTTTCTGATATGTGAATCCAATGTATGGAAAGGTTAGAGTTGAGATGACACTCAGTGTGCTTATGTTTTTATGCAGTTGTATTCAATTTAATACTTCTAAGCTCTGCATTAAAATGTATCAACTGTCTTCCATTATAAAATTTGTCTCAACACTGAAAATATCTGCCTCTAAACATACTGATTTGCTTATGTGTCTTCACTTACCTCACTTTATTCTAAAGGTGCTCTATCTCAAGAAGCCTATTGCATCAGGAATAGGCTTTTCTCTATTTATGGATCCCAGGAAATTCACTCTATCTTAGTGTAATTCTCAAGTCCATCTCAGCAGTTCCATCACTTTTCTGTTATTGTAAGTATAAAATAGATTTGAGAGACTATTCACGTGTTGACCCTCTTTGTAGTTGCACAAAATTTCTGCATTCTACCTTCTTTTTCAGTTACCTTTAGGTATACATATCTACATGTAATCATAAACAGTTTATCAATATGTGTCTGTCAAAATTTTGCCACTTTTAAAGAGGTTATTTCATTTATTTAGCAGTATTTGCCTCAGTTTAGGTTTGCCTGATGCTTTTGAATAAATTAATCTGAATTTTAAAAGTAATCTCACATAAGTAATTCGATGTAATTTTCAAGACATAGTATTAAGACATATGGAATAGTTTTGTTGCATCTTCGAGCAGGTTAATAGAATTATTCATTAAAGTTTGTATTCCTTAGGATTGTCTATCACAGTGGTCTTGTATTTCCCTATTTTTACAAAAGCATTTTGTGGTAGTTTAACATTATATAAATTGCTACTACCTCCTCAAAATTTTCCCCTTGGTTTCACATCTATTAATATATTTTCACAAAAAAAATTGCATTATTGAAAACTATGATTTTCTTTTTTACTCTTTCTGCATTTATTACTTGGTATTTCACTACAAGGAACTATTTCATACTATACATGTATACATTTATGCAATGATTTATTTGATCATGAATTTAATTTTTGTTTTATTTTCTGAATGTTAGTTGCTACTTTTAGCCTTCTTGCCTGAAACTATGCAAGCTAAACGAAATTACTTGAAAATTTTTTGAAGTACTATCTTTCATTAGTTTGTGATGAAAATAAATGGTGGAAATATGTCCTGGTAAATGCATTGTTAGAAAGTTTTGTTGTGTGCATATCACAAAGTATAAAAACACAAAATAAAATAACTCTAATATCACAAGATTGTACAATTCTGTGACACTACTACTGTATGTAGTCCATCACTGACCAAAATGTTGCTTTGTAGCTCTTTCTTCAATAATAATATAACTTTGTAAAATAAAACATTGTTTAGAACTGAGGACAAACACAAATGTGTATATGCAGAGTCTGCCATAAAGGAATACATCAGGAAAAGAAATACTTGTGTAAATATTTTAACACTAAATTTATTGAGACACCACGAGATTCATGCAAGTTACTTTTGGCCTCTACAATTACAAGAGGAGCTCAAAGTGGTTGCAGTTAGCTTCCAAACATTTATTATTATAGCCAACTGCTGAAGTGTGTGTACCTCTTTTGGGTGGCTTTTGCTATCTATCTATCTATCTATTCATCCATCTATCTATCTATCTGTCTATGTACCTATCATCTGCCTATCTGTCATCTATTGGATAAAAAGGTAAACATCAACCATTGACGAATCTTAGTAATTAAGTGTGAAAGTTCTATTATTCAAGTATTTTATAACTATCGTAGTTAAAAAAGAGAGCATACATAGTTATATAAGCAAAACTTCAGACTGAAGCTTCAGAGGCTTTATTAAGAAACCATGGAAGAAGAATACAGATGTCTTCATGAGTTGGTTACAGTACAGTTTTTCTGTTTTTCTCATTCCCATAGTTAGTGAAAACACAGATGCCTCCACTTAGTATTATTACCGGAGGATTTGTTCATTGGGTATAAAATTATTTTTCTCATATGTCCCCTAGATGTGTGGATAACATTGTGGTGATGCTTAAGGAATTGACAAGAAATGCATGAATAAATTTTAAACTCTTGATTATACATAGTAAATATATTTCCAGCTTGTGTTTTGTGGTTTATTAGTATATTTAAGCAACACCTGGTTTAGTGGTGCATGCCTGTAATCCCAGCACTCGGGAGGCTGAGGTAGGAGTAGCTCCATGAGAATATGACAAGCCTGGGTTATATAAGCAAGTTCAAGCCCAGGCTGCACTACATGCTGAGACTCTGTCTCAAAAAAAAAAAAACACTATATATATGTATATATATATATATGTATTGAACTACTTACCTAATGCTACATTGGGCATCTGTGTCTTAGAATCACCCCCTCTTGAATAATAATTTAACTTTGTAAAGTAAAACATTACTTTGTACTGAGGCAAACCAAAACAAAAATATCTTAATTTACTTTAATGAGACTAGTGGGAATACTTTCTTGGTATCTCACTTTCCTAGCTTTTATCTGAAAATCTAGGGTTTATTGGAATTTTTTCCCTTTGGTTTCACAAAAAATACCTTATTTGACAGTGCTTCCTCAGTGCCAGTATATACTGAAAATTCTGAGACTGAAATACATTCAAAAGAAATGGGAAACTAAATGAAAATGTGAAGAGTATCTCAGTTTGTACCACTGTACCTTCCCAGCAATGACAGGACTCCATACTCAAGTGAAGTAATTCAACAATTACTGAATGCCGAGCATATGCCAACTATGACATTAAGTAAACAAATGTCAATAAACATAATTTGTGACTTCAAGTAGCTACCAAGGGACACAGACATGTAAACAATTAATTATAAACCAAGTGTAATACCATTTTTGTTAATTGTGTTAACAAAGTTTTATGAAGGCCTAGAAGAATCAATCACTTAGTTGCATACAAATTAAGTTTTTATTTTAATTTTACATGAGCAAAATTGGATCATTTGCAGTTTCTAATAATCTGATCCAAAGTATTAAGGCAATTAAAATGCCATATAGGGAATATTTAAATTTATTATTTTCACATGTAAATTTCAAGGTTTATTTACTATATTTAGAAAGAAGCATTACAAATGCAAAAC
>RJWT010041923.1:0-12224 GCA_004365215.1 Cuniculus paca
GTTTATATATTTACCTGTTTGAATATGTCCTACTTATTCACACATGTTCGTGTTTTCTCAGTGATCTCCCATGTGATAGCAACCTCCACAAGGGGAGACACTGTACATGTCTTACCAATTACCAATGTTTAAGTGACACCTGTCACCATCCCAACACATACTCATCACTCAATGGACGTTACTCTTTGCTATCATAGCAGGTAGTCCATCAATGAGAGGAATTAAATGAATAAATGAACACAACAAATGAGTGATTTTTTGGATGAATAAAATGGGATCCAGAGAAGGTCACCACTTTCCTGAAGTCACACAGTTTATAACTGGCAGAGCTGAGATTCCCAGTCCCAGGTCTTGTGCAACACTACTGTCTCATGTCTGCTGTAAGCACTGGGGTAGCTTTTCTAGAGCATTTTCCAATCAGGCTCAAGAGTAGTATGTGAACAAATGTGCTAGATGTTCATGCCTGGCTCACAAAATTAGGAAGAGAAAGAGAGAGGTGGCCTGGAATAGTCCTGTCCCAGGGACAGATGCAGAGTCAAATTATCCTGGGATCCTGCATGCAGTTATGGGTGAGCAGAGCCTGCTTGCCAGGTCTTGGGCCTCCACAGCCACCCCAGAGGAATGCACAGACTTAGAGCTCAAGATGAGCCCATAAGTGTGGGGTTGTGAAGATGTGGGGAGATGCATGGACCCTGCATCTACTCCACCCGAAGGCCTAGGCTGCCTAGCATAGATCTTGGGGAGGACAACAGTACCAAAACCTCTTTCTTTGTCACGGAGCTTCCTGAAAGTCAGAGGCTCCATCCTTTCCCAGAGTAACTGTGATGTATCCTGTCACATCCTTAAGACTGCTCACCACCACAGCCTGGTTAGTAGCCATGACAAATTTACATGTCAGCCTGCAAGGAGATCCATATGATCACTTAAAACAGTCAAGCACATCACCAAGCTTTTGTGCTAATAAGCATCGAGAAGATACAGATTGTTTTTCTGCTTTTTTCTCTTGCTTTGCATCCAGCCATCCATGTGGTCTGCAGATGTGGTCCAGGTGACTCCTATAAGCTGTGATGCTCTTTGTCAAATCTGGCCCCTCCACATCTGCATTTGTCCACGGCAGACTCTTCACTGCCTCTCCAACCTGCAACCAGAAAATAAATCACAGCTGCTTCACTGAGGCAAAACTCTAAATCTGGCTGAGAGCCTGGGATTCTCCTCTGACTTGGACTCTGCACAGAACTCCTAGATGACATTGGATTTTTCTGCAGATGATCTTGAACACCTTTTTTTCGCAAATTTCAGAGTGGGGCATGGGATGCGAAATGGAGATACTTTGGAATAGAGGTGAAAGAGCACTAACCCTGGATTTGAGAAACTCTGGGGTCAATCTTGTGTTTTCCCTTACTGCCTGATGGTGTTGAGCCAGTTAGTTGATCTTTGTATGTTGCTTTCTTTGCCTATAAAATATGGGGCATAAAAACCATCTCCAAGTGAGATGACTATATATGATGACTATCTACGATGGCTAGTATACCATTATGGATGCTAATGTGACGGGTACTTGTCCCCTGGGAAGCGCTTGTCATCATGCTTGGCACTCAGGAGGAGCTCAGGATGTGGTAACTCTTGTTAGTTATCAGACATATTGTGTGCAAAATGATGCTCGCCACAGCATTTTTTAAAATAAAGGCAAACCTTGGAAGTAGCATCAGCGGGTCCCAATAAGGAAATGATTAAATCAATATGATACACACCTACAAGGAAACATTATGCAGTCATTGCAAATCGTGACTTTTAAAGCAATAGAGAAACACACATGAAGGAAACATCAAGTGAAAAAAAGATTCAGAGTGCATATACATGTGTGTGCAAAGTGAACGAAATGATGTTATACACTTAGGTAATTGACTAGGGCTCTAGCCACTCCCCTCCAAGGATTTGGAAAAATATATCCCTAAAAGTTATAGTTTAAGTGGTGAGAGTATGGGTGGTTTTTATTTTCTACTTTATTCTATTTGTGTTTTCTAGATTTCCCACAGTGAACATTTCCTACAATTATAATACAAGAGAAAGCAAACATTATTACTTTTAAAAAATGATATGAGAAGCTGCAGCTCATGTTTTACAAAGCAACAGCTGCTGAGCACCATTAACTTTTCTGTTGTATCCATCCAGACGCCCCAGCGCCAGCCCGGCCTGGGGTGGGCCCAGGCCAGCATCCCAGATGGGTCACCCACCGCTGGGAGAGCGCCCCTGCCTTGCCAGGTTGTGGCTTCCTCCCCCTCTCTGTTGGCATTTCCCCCGGTATTTATTCACTCACATGGCCTATAGAGTTAAAAGAGGTTTGTTTCTTTTCAGGCTGTTGAGTGCAGCCAGGGTAATTTAGTAGAAAAATGTCATGCTAATGCAATTCAAAGTTCAAATGATCTTTCATTTCGAGGGAAAGAAGAATGTGTGTGCAGTTGGAATGTTAAAACTCACTACTTGCCCTGCAATTCAAATAGAAATATGAGCTGCAGGGGCTACATAAGTCACATGAAGTACTGTGAGTGAAATGCGCAAAATGAATAAAAATGATCCGGAAGCCGTTTATTAGCAGCGCTGGGGGCCAGCATCACACAAGAACTGTGGCCGTCAGAAGCTGCACGGGGAAGGAGGCGTGTTTGCATGAAATTACAATAATCCTGAAATAATGAGGAAGGAAGTGATCAGCAAGGTCCTTCTTACCAAAGTTGCCAATGCCGCCCTCGGCCCCCAGGAGAGCTGTGCCCTTTTTCCACCCACATGTCCTCTCCTCCTCACTGGGCTCCTGCCTTTCTTGGCTGCACCTGCCAGGTGGGTGGGTTGGGTGACGCAGGGAAGGGGTTGTGTTCCTAAAATGCTGCTGCTGTCTCAGAGGGTGTAAGGAAGGAAGGGGAAGTTGTGACCCTTGGGCTCAGCTCAGGGCCCAGAGAAGGTGACGGAGTGTGGCTGGCACTTGGGCAGCAGGAGACAGCTCTCCCAGCCCTCCCAGGGCATGTGGAAGGCAGGTCTTCCTTGGTGATCTTGGCCTGTTTCCACTCCACCCCAGGTTTCCAGTCTCCCTCTGCCTGGAAAAGGTGCTTGAAGGAATGGATGTGTTATTTATATCTTAATATGAATTTCCATGTTGTTTCTGTTCTGACGGGATTAGCAATTTCAGACATTGCTGTTGTGATCCACTGAAATTTTTTAGTTTTCCTCCCACTTGTGAAAAGGATATGAGACCAGAGTGTGTGGGTAATGCGTCCTAGTTTCTTTCTTTAGTTTTTAAAATCACATCTGACCTACTATTAGGAGGCTATTCATGGTCACCACCAACACAACCTGTGTTGACATAATGATTATATTCTCCACCATTGTGGTGGACTGAAGTACTTCCCCTCCAAGGTTCGTATGCTGGAACCCTAGCTCCCAATATGATTGCCTTATCAGAGATAGGGGCTGGAGGGAAGAAAGGAGGAGAGGGAGAGGGGGAGGGAGGAAGGAAGGGAGAGGGAGGGAGGAAGGAAAGAATGGCAAGTGAGGTAGAAAACTGAGGCCCTGATTTTCAGGAACCAGAAGAAAAGCTTACCTGATAGCACACTGAGGCCAAGAGAAGAGGCCTAAGGATGAAACCTACCTTACCAGCACCTTAGTCTTGGATGTCCAGCCAGTGAACTGTGAGCAATAACTTTCTGTTGATGTTTCGTTGTGACAACCCAAGCAGATGATTATGATATTTTGAAAACATGCAAATCCCAAGGGAACCGTGGAGATAAGATTGGTCCTCACACAAAAGTAGTAATGTAGCAACCTAAAAAAGTGGAGAAAGATTCAAGTCACCTGTGCCTCTGTGTGTGTGTGAGTGTGTGTGTGTGTGTGTGTGTGTAGGTGGGTGCACACATGAGGATGTGTTTGCCGAAAGAACACATGATTTTGGAGAGTGTTCATTTTCCATTATGTTTCTTCTAAGTGGGCTGAAGCTTTTGCCCAGATGGATTTCATTGTAGAGCAGGGAGTAGAACTGTAGCCTTGGTGGTGATGGGTGGGGGCATTGGGAGGTGAGAAGGAAGGAAGAAAAGGAAATACTTCAGTTTTCATTTGGCCCTAAGAACTGAAAGAATTATAATACTTACATGCAGATATCCCAATATGCCTGTTATGCATTTCTTCCCAAATTGCCTTCCATAGAACATTGGTTCTGCAAAGGGATACTAATAGAGGGTATTAGGAATTTCTTTGGTCAAGTGAGTTTATGAACTTCTTTGCAGATTTTTCCGAGTCTATGCATTGTGACTCTCTAGAAGGCAGGCCTGGCCTTCAGTAGGTCCCCACTTATTTGCAGGACCCCGCATTCATCATTCATTTGGTGCTGCAGTTGAAGCCTATGGACTAGCAGTCATAAAACCCAATTCTAGAACTGCCTTCCTGCTCATTTGCTGCATAATCTTGGACTAATCACCTGCCAATGCCTCAGTTGCTTTGCTATAAGATGAATGGTTAGTTTGTATGCCCTTGATTCCTCACCACGTCTCTAGCATTCTGTCTTCCTGGGTCCATGACTTCGTGGCTCTACTAATGTCCTTTGTACTTGGGAGTAAGGCACTCTGTTCCCTACCTACTCATAATTATAGATGTGCAAATTGTACCTTCTAGAAGGGTCTCTTGTCAAGGTCAAATGAATGAATGGAGTAGAAATTACTTAGGAAAAAAAGCAAGGCTGTAAATATTTTCTGTGTCTTTGAGGAAAGGTCTATGACTTCTCTTTGGTTCTAAATGCTCCATAAACCAGGTGAAACAGAGTGAGGAAAGACTCACCACACAGAGCTCAAACCCAAGTTAGACTCCTTGGATTCAAATCCCAACTCTGCCTTTAATTCTGGAATGGTTTTGGTCAGGTTACTATTATTTTATGCCTCAGTTTCTTCAGCATTAATCAAGATACTTTCTCCTGGGATTACAGAGGATCAAGTGAGCAAACATGAGAAAAGTACTTGAAATAGTAGTTGGCATTTATTAAACTCCCAGTAAATGTTAAGTATCCTTCTATATCATCATCATCATCATCACCACCATCATTATCAAAGAAAGGAAGAGGAATAGCAATGACAGCAGCAACCTACAGAATAAAAAAATAAGAAGATGGGGTGGTAAGGATGTTCAGTGTATGGTAACCTTAAAGGCTCTCAACTCTTCAGATGAGTGGACGTCCCCTTCAACTGTCCACTAGCTTCCACAAGCTAGCAAATTCTACATGTGAACGGGCTGCCCTAAGGACAGTGGTTACTGAGCCCTCTACTCTGCAGGCCATGGTGCTCACTGTGAGGCATAGAAAGGCAGGTCTTTCTTAAGCAGATTACAGTGTTGAAGGTTATAAACATTGTCAGATCCCCAGTGAGAGGAAAGGAAACAGCTGACAGTGTTCTGCCTTTTATGGTTGAATCTGCAGATGCTCAGGGGAAGAATAATGGCTGAAGGTTTTGAACACATGTGGAGGTTGGCCTTGAGATTGATGGTTGGGGAGGCAGAGAGGAGAAGAGGGCATCATAGTAGAGAAACAGAACTAGGTATGTTATATGGGGAAAGAAGGGGGAGTTAAGAAGCGTGGCCTCAGTGTGCATATGGTGGGCCATACGTTAGAAGGCAGAGGCTTTCAGACTTCATACAAGAGAAAATCAGCAGAAGATAGATTGCTTTTCCTGTTACACTGTCTGCTTTCTCCTTGTGGAGGTAGAAAGGTCATCTGGCGCAAGTGAGTCATCACTCTTCTCCACTCACTTAGCATTCAGCATCAATCAATGTTTGCCGTGGGTGAACGGGCAGGTAGTTATTTGCAAGGCTGAATGAAATCATGCAGCTGGGTGTGGGTGCTACTGGTAGTTCTCCGTGCCAGGGTTCCATTCAGTGGGAACACACAGGCACTGGGGGTGGCTGGGGAGTGCGCTCCTGAAGAGGAGTGAGAAGGGGAGACCACGTGTTGCAGGGACTCCCACAAAAGAGTCCCTGAATTCTTGGAGGTGGAGAAAGTGCTCCTGGGGCGGGACTGAGGTGTCTGGAATTTGAACTTATTCCACTGGATAAATGCTTGTATCACAGAGCAGGGAGAATTGCTTTCATGAGAAGTAATAAAAGAGGAATAAATCATCTTCAGCTTATACCTCCTAGAAATTTGGACTTTCAATTTGGGGCATTTAAAAGCCCATTAAGCATGGTCACTGTGCCACAATCGATTGCATCAGCCCTGTGTCCTTTACTGCCACCAGTACCAGCCTCTATCCTTGCCAAACCTGGTCACCAACATGAGCGCTCAGCTATTTAAGCGGAAATGATCTTTCATGAAAATCTATATATTATTTAATGCCTTTGCCCTTTGCCTCAGCGCTCTCTTTCCACGAGCTTCTCAGCTAGGATTTCAATCTGCTTTGGATGCCTTGCAAGGAGAAATGCACAGCACACTCGGGCAGGGACCACAATTCTCTGTCCCTGATGTCTGGCATCTCACGTAATTTATAGCGCCTTCATGCTGGGGCTCTGCAGCTCTTTAATGGGGCCTTGTGGTAAAGTTTGGGTAGGGAGAAATCATTCCACTTAGAAATGGTTCCGCTTTCATGGTCTCTGCTTCACTGGGAGTTTTTCTTTCCCTTTGTCTTGAGCAGGAGCCATTTCCTAGAATAAATGTTGCGTGAATGCGGAGAAGGAAGACAGCATTGAGTCTCTGGAAGGCTGAGGCATTGGCAGTGTATCTGTGGGGCTGGAGCAATTCACTGATCAATGAGCAGATATTTGTAATCACCTATCACAGGCAACATGTAGTGCTAGGAGCTGTGCCGAGCTTAAATGTGAGTGTGATCTTGTTCCTCTGAATCTCAAAAACAATCTCTCACTGTTGACCAAATGTTTACCTTGTGTCTAAGACCTCAGGTAGGCAACACCACCAGGCCCTTCTGCCCTTGCCCCATACTCCTGCCAGCTTCACATTCTTTTCATTTGAGGTTAAATGCGCATTGGATCTTGAGGCCCCTGCTCATGCTACTCGACCTACAAAATCTTATTCATTTTTACAAATCAATTTCACATGCCTCCTCCTCCATAAAACATATTCTGACTTGAGCCCCAGTTGTATGTACACTTTCTGCCATTTGACTCCCAAGGTACTTTGTAGTTCTTTTATTTTCTCCAGAGAACAGTGCTTGACAGACTAGGCAGATCAAAAAATGCTTGTGGATTGACTCATTTAATAAGGTTGAGAGAACGTTAGGGTCCTACAGGATTTTTAATATCAAGGTGGTAGGGAGAAATGCAGTTTGAATTCAGATGTTACTTCTGAGAATAAGAACAACAAGGAACATGTCACTGAATTGCAAATGGATAGGTGTGTAGGCGCCCATTCACCCATCAGGGTGATGTTTTTATAGACTAGGACACATCACACTGAGAGGAGCACTTGCTCTTCACAGTGGCCCCCTTCAGAGACTTTCTTCATTGTGGCTGCCATAAAGTAATGAGAAGATTTAACCCTCAATGTTCCCTTCCAGTGTTCCCAGGCCCCCAGTTCATGCTGGTGTAACATGAGCTACGCCACACAATTTCCACTCAGCTGGGCTTCGAGGACACCAACAGTTTGCACAAAACTGTGATAAGCATCGAAGAGACAGTAAAAGGCAAATTGTGCTCATTAGGAGTTTACAGCTGTGCTGGTAGAAGCATATGGAAAACCCAAGTCATAAAGCAGATTAGTCTCTGATAAAATGCTGAAATGAGTCAGCAGGAAAGAAGTGATCCCCAGATTAGGAGAAGAAGGCTGTAAGTGGGGTCTGAACATCTTGAAAGGCCAAATGTGGAAAGGGAGACTATCCCTAAGGGCTGACAGGTCCTAGTGGTGGCAGCTGGGGCATTCTAGCTTGGGGACTTAAGATATCTAAAATTATATCCTTAATTTTCCTGCCCCCACTTCAACCCCTCTTTCCCCTCCTGTAATGGTTGATACATTGTATCAACTTGAGATCTTTAGAAGCTTAACTAAGTGCCTTAGCAATTCTATATCCTAGGGTGTAGGGGACATGCTCTAGGGCAGCTGTTTAACACCCTAGAATGTTGTAATGGTTGATTCATTGTGTCAAATTGAAAAGTTTAGAAGTTTAAGTGACTCAGCAGGGGGCCAGGGTACTCACTTTGTAAATATTCTGAGTCTGTGCAAGAGGAAGGCACAGAACAGCAGGGTATGGTGGTGCATTCCTGTAATCCCAGCACTTGGGAGGTTGAGACAGGAGGATTGCTATGAGTTTGAGACTAGCCTGGGCTACAAAGTGAGCTCAGCCTGAACTGAGCTCAGGCTAGCCAAACTCCATAGTGAGACCCTGTCTCAAAAAAAAAAAAAAAAAAAGAGCAATGATGTGAGTGTTACATCTGCCCTGGGTGGTGGGGAGGTAGCCTGCTTACAATATAAGGGCAAAAAAGAGGCTTGCTCTTTTCCCCCTTTTATGCCCTTGCTGCTTTTACTGTTTTCTGCTGCCTTGAAGTATTGCCCTCCTGCCATGCCACCCTGCCTTGGAGCCAGCTGAATACAGACTGAAACCTCCACAAACTGCAAGCTAAATTAACCTTTCCTTCCTTAATTTTGGGGGTCAGGTATTGTCTCAGCAACAAGAGAAAATGAGTCAGCCAACAAGAAGGGATCCCTGGATTGGAAGAAGAGCACTGTACGTGGGGTCTGAATATTTTGAAAGACCAGATGTGGAAAGAGAGACCATCCCTAAGGGTTGACAAAGCCTGGGCGTGAGGGCTGGGGTAGTCTGGCTTGGGAACTTAAGATGTCTAAAATTATATCCCTTAATTTTTCTGCCCGTTTTAACCCCCCTCCCCTCATTTCCCCTGAATTAACCCTGCCTCTTGCTTCTTTATTTTGATTTTGGTCACATATTACCCCTGTACTTATGATCTTCCAAGCAAACAAACAACCCAGTCAATGCTGCCTTTCTGCTTTTATGAGGCACCTCTATCTAATCAGTCACCCATTATTACATTTCACACAGATTGCTTTTGTCTCCAAGTTCAGCCAGTCAATAGCAGCCCAGGTCCTTATGGCTTTTGTCTTTTCAATATTGTTTCAGTGGTCTATGGCTGTGTAACAAACTATGCCAAACTCAGTGGCTTAAAACATCCACTGTGTTAATAAACTTCATGACTGCTTGGGTTCTGAGTCTGAACTGAGCAATTATCCTGCCTCCCAGAACATCAGTAGAGTACATTCACTGGTGTACATGGGAAGACATGCGGGACTGGAGAGGGTCAGGCGTCTGTATGCTTTCAGGCCTGTCCCTTTGTTGATGCTGGCTACAAGGCTAGTTTAGCAAGGACAGTTGACCTGAGAACTGACACAAGCCCTCTCCAGCATAGTAATCTTGAGGTGGCCAGACTGCTTATAGAGGAGCTCAGAGCTCCCAGAATACAATTTCCAAAAGACAGTAAGTGGAACCTTGTTCTCTGTTAAGGCTGGGTCTGGAAATGGGCACAACATCACGGCAACCATATATTACTCATCATGCAATCACAGAGCCACCCCAGAGTTGAGGGGAGAGGGTGGAGTCTCCACCCTTGAATGGAGAAAGTGTTGTAGAAATTGTGGCCACCTGTAATCTGTCACATGGGTGATACTTTCCATTTTGATGGCAAGGGGCAATTGGAAGAGCCTGGTGCTGGGCTCAGCTCTCCTGTTAACCCATCCTGTGAGGGAATCTCTGTACAGCTCTGGTCCTCGGAGCTTCCCCAGTAATGGGTGGGTTCAGTGGACCTCAAAGTGCGGTCCCCAGACCATCAGCAACAGCTTCCCCTGAAAAGTTGTTAGAAAAGCAAATTCTCAGGATCCATTCCAGAGCCACTAAATCAGGAATCATGGGTGACACCCAGCAGTTGGTAGTATGCTGAGTATTTCAGGTGGTTCTGATGTGCATAATGACCAGAGAACTTCTGGGTTAGGGGATCACAAGTGTCTTATCATCTGCTTTCTGAGATTCTACCTACAGAAGCGCCTTCTCATCCCACATGATTAAAACTGGTAGAAAATTAATTGAAGAAAGAGTCAATTAACGTTGAGAAATGCCACTTGGCTATTTGAAACTTTTCACTTTTATGAAAAGAGGCCAATCTTTTGATGTAAGGTCCTGACCTGTTTTTGAGGCTGATTCTCCTAGTTGGATATCTATGACAGCTGTTTTGCATAAACTATATCCCCATGCATGGTCTAAGATTTTCAAGTTTCTTAGAGTAAAAACTAAAGACTTTGAAAAGCAACCTGAGCTTTTCATTTCAGTGATTTATCTTTAACTATTTTCAGTTGTGAGATTTGTTGGTTCACATAAAAGCAATAAAACAATATTTGACATATTTAATTAAATTATGTCATTACAGTGACAATAACTGGAATGAACAAGCTTGGGGCAAATTAAACAGGTGGGATGAGAAGGCCTGGTGCACCAGTTGGTCACTTATTTGTCACTTGGTTGTGGACATCAACTGCTGTGTTTTATTGGAGATAAAGAACATTGGTGCATGTGGAGAGATGGTTGAGTAGAAATTGAATGAGACAGCATCTCCTGTCTTATTATTGAAAGTTCCTCCTTCCCAGCACTCTTGCCTTCTATGTTCTCTTTCATTGCATTCTTGACACACATTTAATTCAAACTCTTCATCTAATGCTGAGCTCTTAACAAAAGCAGCTTTTCTTGTCTCTGGATCTCCCACACTTACCTCCTACTGTCTGCAAAGAACATCTGCTTACAGAAATCATGTTGTTCCTTTTCTCAGCAGGGTGGCATGTAAAGAACACTGGATTAAGGAGTCAAACCTGGTTCGAGCATCAATCTACTATTTCTAGTTATGAGTCACTGGGCAACTAACTCATTTAATTACTCTAGCCCTTTCCCTCAAAGAGAAGTACAACTGTTGTCACACACATTTCAGAGTGTTGTGAGAGCAAGTGGCCAAAGTGTTTTGAGACCTGAAAAAATCTTTACAAGTTTTTCTGTTATTTGATTGAACCCAGTATTTTTAGCCTGGTACCCAGCAATATAGTCCTAAATTATCTTCCTAGCTTTTTCCTCAAAGCTCCTGAAAATGTCCTTTGCACCCTGGTGAGACTGCTCCATGCAAGAGGTCATGCACGAACCCAAGTATTTCCCTAATTTTATGTCTTTGAACACTACTCCCTCAGATGTCTTTTTGCTGCCCCTGAACTTTCCTTCTGTGTATGCACTGGGTTGAGGACCAGCTTCCACTTGCAGAGGTGATTTGATGACTCAACTGAGTAATCTCCATCTGAGTGGGCCTTTGTTTACAGGGTCATTGACCCACAAAGATGGTAAATTCTATTCAGTCAAAGCAAGCCTCCCCCTTCCTCCTAAAACCCAGTACAGTAGAAAATAGAAGGTTTCTAATCAAAGAGGAAAGCAGAACTATCATTTCTTACAGCTGTAGGCAGGGTTTTGCACACCTCCAAAGTAGAGAAGAGAGATATTTTGTTCTGATAGGCTGTGGCTTACCCAGCAACGACACCTTCCTTTACCCTGCTGGGACCGTGTTGCACAGTTGTTAGTGAAATTTAGTACAACACAGACTAGGTGACAGTGCGTCTGACTGGGTCATCAATTTTGTGGTTTTCTGGTGGTTGGACTACTCTTGAGACAAGCTGGGTAATGAAGGGCTGAGCAGCCAGGCACAAGGAAGCCTCCAATCATTTTACAATATGTAGAGTAAAGGTCAATCACACTGTCAAAAATCAGTTGGTTGTCAACATGTGATTTTATTTCTGTGTTCTGTGTTCTGTTCCATTGGTCTAAATACCTGTGTTATGCCAATATAATGCTGTTTTTGTTGCTGCAGTGTTTTGGTTACTTTTCTTCGTTGCTGAGACAAACACCTGACACCCAAAGTGAAGCAAGGAAAGGTTTATTTAGCTTACAGTTTCTGGAGATTTCAGTCCATAATTAGTTGGCTCCAAAGCAGAGTGGCATGGCACTGGGGCAACACTTCAAGGCAGCAGCCAGAGCAAAAAAACAAACAAGCCTCTTCTCTACCCTTAAATTGTACACAGACCATCATCTCCCACCTTCAGGGTGGGTGTAACATAAAATGTCCTTGGTCTCCATTGCACAGGATGAGGATATTTACAAAGAACCTTGCCTCCCTGCTGAGTCTCTCAGTTAAACTTCTAAACTGCTCAAGTTGACACA
>RJWT010041924.1:0-12232 GCA_004365215.1 Cuniculus paca
TTTTTGCTCTGAGTCTTGAGGGTAAAAAGTAAAGGAAAACTTATATAAAGTTGAACAAAATAATTAGAGTGATGTTCTAATACATAGAAAAAATATTATGATCCAACATGTTAGAATCTCACTTGTTTCCAGATTGTTGCAAGATTGATATTCTAGTATTTTCTAGAGCCTCATCTTTCCTTGCTGTCATGATTCTACCTCCTTACTTAATCAGTCACATTGCACTGTCTTAACAATCAATATTAAAATTGTTTCCTAATTATTCAAGCACAGACCTTTATATGTTCCCTATCTATGATATTCTCTATAATTATTCCTGATAAGAACAGGTGGCTTTCTAATAAAAAATAAGTTCCTGTAAATTATGTCTTTGATTTTTTAATCTAAATTAAATTAAAGTCTTTTGATAGTTGGCACAGACTGATATGCTATCAAATCATATCTGTATAATGTGCAGCACTTTGTATAAACTCTTTCTTATAAACTGATACACAAGATCTTCCTTCTTTGTAATTTGACACTAAATCACCATAAAAGAGCATATTTTTAAAGGAATAACTAGTTTAAAAAGCCCAGTAGACACATATAAAAGAGAAGATGGAAGTACAGAAATAAAGTAATCCAAACTTATTCTTTATACATTATGAAATAGGTATACAGAAATATCACTATAATATAAGCAATAAAAAATAAATAATACATGACAGGAATCAGTCAAATAGATGTTGTGGAAATGGAAAGGAAGCTCAACAATGGGGAAGTTGGAAGGGAGTGGAAAGGGGAGTAAAAAGAATCAGGATGTGATATGTATATGAAAAAACTCCTTACATTTCATGGACTTATTTTTGATTACAAATATATGAGACCAAAATAACATGTATGGATATTATAAAAATGCGGAATTTTCTTTTGACTGTAGCTTGTACTTTTTGGCATTGAAGACACAACTCAAGAGAAAATCATCTTGAGCCAGGGATATAGCTCAGTGGCATAAGCGCCTGACTGAAAAGTACAAAGTTCCGAGTTCCATCCCAGGTACCTAAACACACGCACAAAAAAGTGCTCGTACTTGTGTTTTATTAATGGCAGTAGAGTTCATTATGTCCTACATGAATATGACATAGTAACTAAGTAATAAAAGTTTCTAGGAATTTAGTTTGAGCATCTGATTTTTCAAAAGAATATTGTATATTGATTAAGACAAAGAACTAATTCCTACTATGAGTAAGTAGTTAAATTGTGCAGTTATATGTTGGTTGAAGAACGACCGAAAAATCATCAAGGTCTTCATTACAGGTTTTTGCAATTCTCTTATAACTTTTGCAGAATAATATCAGCAATTTTCTAGAAAAAATATTTTAGAACATGAAATAATTTATTTCTACCACAGAAGGATGGCCTTTTTTGTGTGTGTTTAGCCCTACATCATGCAGGACAAATGATTTATATTAAAGCATATATTTTAAGTACAAATTTGTTAAAAATATAAAATATTAAACCTGAATTTGAAATTCTCTCCAAATATTAAATTATTAGCATATATATGTCCTTGGGTCTAATTAAAGCATTAACAACATCAAGACATTTATAATAAACTTGAAAATATAATCTCATCTCCTTTATTCAGACAGTGAACTAAAGTAATATAATTTAATTTTCTGACTATCTTCATATGCTTAACCAGTTGAAATATAATTACATATATTATTAGTGTATTTTCTCTCAACAGAATAGAAACATTTTCCATTTAATTATTGGTATTTTACTTTTTGTACATTTCTTCACTGCAAGTGCTGAACTCTTTTTGAAGGTTCAATTTCCAGCTGCACTGATGATTTGTTATGCCATTATATCAGCCTTCTGAAAGTTCAAGATATGTTGGGATGTAGCTATCACTTACTCAAATGTCAGAATTAAGCCAATTAAATGAAAAAATGAATTCAGTGCTAAAAGAGGACAAGGACATTTTTTGAAAAGTTTCTTCAATTTCTTTCTTATTCATCACATTAACCCATATGGGAAAATAGCTAGATGGCTTAAAAAATTCAGAACATTTTTTGCATTGTCTGAAATAAAGTTATATATTCTCTATTGCTGTGAGTATCTCTATTAGCAAAAATTGTATTTTGAGCTGTGTCAAAATAATATGTATAGCTGGGGATTTAGCTCAGTGGTATAAGCGCCTGCTTGGCAAGCGTGAGGTAGTGAGTTAAAAAAAAATAATAATATACTTTACCTCGACAAAATAACAAATTTGTTTTGTGTACTATATACGTTTTGCATGCTGTTTAAAATTTTGTTATAAAATACTACTTGATGTTTTTTATGGAATTTCAAGTTAATATACATATATTAATAATCCAGTGTCTTGATTCTATTTCTGTGTGACATTTTAGCTTACCATAAATGTTTGACATTTAATATTTATTAGATACCACATAGTTTGTCTAGTTAAGATATTCTTGCTTATAGATTAGAAATCGATGTCTCAACAATTGTCTTTCTCAAAGTATACAGTTTACTAGGGACAAAATCATCCATGCCATCCATACCTTTATTTAAATATTCTCCTCTGTTTGGCAGAGGAGAGAGAGAGAGAGAGAGTAAATTCTCCGTTGTTATGGAGAACTGAATGCTGGAAATGCAGAATATATGACAAATGAATTTCTCAGTGAGTCACATGATGCTGCAGAGACTACAGAGTGGGTGAGTTTGTGCAGGGTTTTGACTTCCCCAGAAGAAGGAAGATATAGAAATCAAATCCAAATGATGATTGATTTTACCAAAAAAAGTAGTGGAGAAAGAGTGATCCATACAAAAGAATGGCATACGCAAAAGCAAGAAGTTTAGCAGGAGAACAACACTTGTGAAAAACTGCATAGAATTTAATAATACTGATGCTAAGAGATGAGTCAAGTGAGTGACTCATATGAGTCATGTGAGTGACTGAGCGAGAATAGATAAGAAAGCCATACTATGATTTTGAATTTCTTTTTTGTAATGACATAGAAATTCACTGAAGAAGTTTATCAAAAGATAGCATGGAAACTGTTATATAACTTCTCCAAACAACTTTGACTTCAGATGCTAAGAAATACATTTGGGAAAGGTTTATGGACTTTAAAAAGTTTTCTTGGTGCAGTGCATTCATAAGTATATTCTAACACATATTATTAGGGACATTCAAAATGTTTCTTGTTAGTTTGTGTAACCTATACAAATATTAAGGCAGTAATAATCACCCTCATTGAGATTTCTAGGATATACTAAAGAGGGGACACATCCTAAACACAATATTTTTAAAACTATCTCTTCTGAAATAACTTATGAACCATAATGTATCTATTTATCCAAATGAAAATTAACTTTATTATTACTGTTTTACAAAAAACATAAAAGTGAGAAATAAAAATTATATGCTATCTTCACAGTGTATTATGATGCTTTAATGTATATATACATCATAGAAAGTAATTACATAAAACCAAGCACATCACATGACTATATTTTTGTCTTGAGATATTTGAAATTTATTTCACAAGAAGTTTCCGAGAATACAGTACATGATTAACTGTAGTCAATAATCTGTACAATAAATCTCCAGAATATATTCTTCCTCTTATTATTATTTAGCATTTATTTTGATTGTATTATGAAGTGGGAAGGAAAAGCAATATCCATTTTTCCACGTGTATGGTAGACATACAGTGATTTTCTTTTCCAGTAAAGGTTACTTAAACATAGCAGAAATGTGACATAAATAGCTATGAAATAGCTGAACAAAAAAAGAAATATGTGTGTCTAGTATTGGTGGAGCATACAATCTTTTTTATATACTTTTCAGTGATACAAGCAAGATTCTCTGAGATGAATCATATTTTTAGACCATAAAACAAGCCTCAATACTTCTTTTAAAAATTCAATTCATAATATGAATGAAGTAGAGAAAAGTGGTTTTGTATCGTAGGCTTTAAAATTCAATATGAAAAAGTCATCAACCACCCTGGAAAATATACTACCCTTAGTGTAATTACTGTAATTACCTATATTGATTGAATGTGATTATGAGGAAAAGAAAAGATCAGTATCTTTTATAAGCAAAAGACTGAAATAAAGTAGTGGAGAAAAAAATGTAGGTCTCTTTGTGTGTCCAGAGAACCATGTCCAGGATTTTTTTTTTGACTCTATGCTCCATGAATCCTGGCCCACACAAGGCAACATACACTAACATGAAGTAATGCCCTGAATAGGGCCAGAGAAGGACCAATCTAAGTTACAACATTAGGGAATTGTATGGTACAAAGTGTCATCAGTATAGGCCTTCTGATATCAGGGTTTAGTACCTTTGTCCTTCACTGGAGTCATGCATATGTCCTTCTTTCAGTATCACTTAGAGGGAATACGTTTTGTAAATAGACTTTCATGTGAAATATAGGATACTCACTTAAATTCACATTTGCATGAATTGCAAAATTTTTAGGATAATTATGCTCCAAATATTGTATAGGAAATACTTATACAAAAAATCTACTCTTACCTGAAATACAAATTTAAATGAACTTTTTAAAAAATTTCATATCCCTAGTTTAAAAAGATGTGCCCTCACAGTGCACAGAGGATACAGTAAGATCAGAATAAATTATGTTGTGGGTTAAGGGTCAATAATTGGCAATCCATATGTTCTTAGATTTATATTAAGCATTTAGAGCTCACTGAATTGGGAAAAGGGGAGAATATGAAGAGCTCATGAATAGTTATATAGTTTTTCATAAAATATAAATAAACATAAATGAAAAAAGGTCTAGATAGCAGATCCACCTGCTGGAAGGTAAAAGCATCTCAAATTGAATTTTTCACTTTCACTGGACTCTCAAGAACTTTCTCTCTTCTTAATCGTATAGGGGAAAGATGGCAGTGGATATTTAATTTGGTAGTTCCAAATTCAATTATATATTCTACAATTAGGACTTTACTAAAATTGCTTTATTTATACTCTCTTCTTAATTTTTCTGTAAGTGAAATAGGAAAAACCTACTTCCTTCTCTGACACTTGCCTATTTAAGTCCTTGATAGTTAAATCTCTTGCTCAGTTTCAGATCTTTCTCTTATAATAAGCTGAAAAATACTTACAGAAGCAGATATAAAGAGAATGCAAAAATGTATAAGATTTTACACTGATTTGTTGTAGTTTCTGGAAGACAAGTTAGAGCTATTTTGATCTTATTATCTTTGGATAGTGGCTTTAAATCTTTTTATTTAGTATCATTATGATCCTCTTCACCCATAGTTACTATATACCCATCCCTCTTAAAATAATATCTACATCTATTTCTTTGTCTCAAAAAAAAACAAGATAATTCATTTTAAAACAAGATAATTAATTAAATTAATTTAAATTTAAATTTTTAATTGAATTAAAAAGAGAAGACAACAATTGACTATTTGGAACAAATATTTCCTATGTTTTAAAGCTAAAGAAGCTATGTCTCAGCATGTTTTTTGCTTTCTTTTTTTTTCATATTTAGAAAAAAATTTAGTCACAAATTGTTACAGCTTTCATTAGCATATGAATAAATAAGTAAAAGTATTTTCCTGGTGTTAGGAATAAGGTGACATGCATGGCATAAGATTGTCAAAAATCAGTCATTGGTTCCACAGAATGTAGAGGATTATTAAATTCTAAGTATATTAGAGCTAATTTGCTGTGAAAAGATTACTCGGATTATCTGCAGAAAATCTAGTCATTAAAAACTGACATGTATCTGTTTCTTCTAATGACCTCTGGTTATGAAGATGAATAACATGCTTTCATCTTGGGAAACTGTAAGGGCAACTGCTATGTGTTTAAATCCATCATAAGTTTCCTGGAGTTATGGCAATTAGAGAAGGAAAGTACTGTTTGGTCATCGCATAGGCTTTCTGTCTGGGCAGGCTTTTATCCTTGAGCAAATTCTCCAGTGCATTGTTTAATCTAGTTTTACATAACTCAAATGGAAAACTTGGAAGACTTTACTAGAGTCTAAAAGACCTTGCTGCTGGGAATTATTATAATGATAATAAGCATTTTTGCTCTGTTTAATTTCTCACTAGTTTTATCTTTATCACCTGGTAACACCCTTAAGCAATTCTAAACACACGTCCCCCTTGGTGTGCCACCAGTCAAGTCACTGTAAATGTTGATCAAATCCAACCTAACACATTTAGTCATGTTTGGCAAAATTATCTGTGTATCTTTTAGCAACTCAGCATCTGCCAATCTTTCTAGCATCTTTGAAATTAATGAGAAGCCTAACAGTCAAAGATGAACTTCTAACAAAAAATAGAATTAATGATCTCTATCTCAAGAGTTCTTTTGAACATTTGAGACTTTTGCATAAAGTGAATTCTGGTGGAAATTTTCTAAGAATTTAAAAACATATGAAATATGCCACAAACTTTATAAATATCTCTATTTCTATTATGTATATGTCCTGTCCCTGTTTTCCAGGACTTAATACTTGTTAGTTATTAACTTTCATTTACCATTTAAAAATGCTTTTTTTTCAAGGCATTTTCTCCCCTCAAAGCAAAAGTTCTCTGTCCTAAAAGAACCTACTTAGTGACTGCCTTTAGATGGTGAGAAATATGTTTAAAATAAAATGGTGTTGATTCCTCAAAAAAATAAAACAGGAATTCCACTCAATTCAGCTATTCCCTTTCTAAATATCTTTCCCAAAGAGTTAAACACATCATTACAGTGATATATATATATATATATATATATATATATATATACTCATATTTAGAGTAGTACAATTCAAATAGCTAAATCTTGAAAGAAACCTATATGGCCATCAAAGACGAATGGATAAGACAAGTGTATTATATACACATGGAGTGTTTATACACATGGAGTATTACTTGACCATAAAGAAGGATAAGTTTGGGTAATTTTTAGGAAAAAGGATGTATCTTGAAACAATAATGTTAAGTGAAGTAAATGAGACACAGAAATTTCAATATTGCATGGCTTGTCTTATATAAGAAACCCCAAATATAAAAAAATAACAAAATAAAAAAATACAAAATAGATCTGTATAAGCAAAGAGGACTAAGAGATAGAGGGAATGGGAAGCATCAGGAAGAGAAGAGAATAGAAATCAAGATTAATTAAATATATGTACCAATACCTCAGAAGGAGTGTAATAATTATATATTGGAAACATGTACAGTAAAAAATTGAAAATAAAGTAAAATGAAGTTGTTTAAGAAATTCTTACATTTGAATGTCATCATTAGAATCTTACTTTCATGAAATAGTAATGTAAAGAAAAAAACAGGCAAGATAGAGAACTGACGTGGTAGGAGAGCATTTTTAAAAGAAATATCAAGCTGGGAATATGGCTCGGTGGTAGTTTTTGCCTTGTATGCACAAGGCCCTGTGCTTGATACTCAGAAATGAAAAAAAGGCATATCACTACAATGGGAGCTCTAGAGAGCAGATGTTTTCATTTGTTTGACTGATGATCTCTCCTTCCAGATCTGCATATATCTAAAAGTTCAGTGGAGAAAGAGTTTCTTTCTCAAAACACTAATCACAACTGTTAAGTCAAATGAAGATGAGGTTGCTTCTTGCTCATCACTGAATCACTATTACGGGAAATTTTCTTGAGCTCTGTGATTATATTCCATACTAATCTTTCCAAATATTAATGTTTCAATACAGACCCAGGATTTTGTTATGGGAAGAAAGGGAGTAACTAAGAGAAACCAGCATTCACTTAAGAGGCAGGATTAATTTATAGTTATTTTGCCTTATATAATCTTAAAAACAGAAAAGTGAGTTAGAAAAAAAAAATCCCTCATGTCAGCTCTGCACAAGAAGGAAAATACTATATAAACTTTAGTAATTACCTGATTAAATGGATCTAGTGGTAGTTTTTAATAACAAAGTCTTCAAACCATTGAGAATATGGTACAGCCTTCTATCCTAACCAAAGGGAACTTATAAGACTAATATATTTATTTTCAAGTTGAAAAGGGTGGATTCCTTAGTCTTGGTTTTCGAAATACAGAATAACTATAGTCTTTTGAGAGTAGGGGTTATAAAAGTGTGGCTTGAGACTATCAAATATGCAAACAAGGAAGTAAAATTTATGTGAAAGTCTATTGTTCTTTAAAGAAAAGTAAATTCAAATAGAAATCAATCTTTGCAATCTGTTATATCTGAAAAATTATATGTAAAGTGTCACTGGATTTGCACACATTTTATTTACAAATGGACATGTTGAAAGCAAACAAGATATTCAGAATAAAGTAAACATCTATTTTAACAATTTCAAAGCCTGATAGCTGTTGTCGAAATTTGAGGACAAAATGGGAAGATGTTTTATGCTCAAAGTATAGCTATGTTTGATCAATTAGGATTTATAGACATGGAAATCACTTTCTTTTATTTCTGCTATTAAGAAAAAAATATGCATGAATTTTTATAATAGAATCTGTCAGTTGTCCAAAGTGATGACCATCTCACTTAGATTGCTGAGAATAGTATGGGGAAATTTTCCTGTCAACATACATTGTGATAGGGTAGTATTGGAAAACTATTACTAATGTCATGGGCAATAATTAAAAAGGGCTCTTGCTTTAATCCCTTCTAGCATTATTGAAAGAACAACCAAAGTGACATAGTATCTTAACCCACAGGCAGATTTATTAGGGGGAAAATCTCTCTTGCTTTGTATTTAATTAGCTAAGTCTGTGGAGGCAGCCTGGAAGCAGGGAAATCTCTCACTCTGACTCAAAACATTGAACAAAGAACTATTTGTCAAGTGAACAAAAAGAGGCAAGGACATTCTAATAAATTAGCTACTAAGGAGAAAGTATAGGCATCAGATCATCTGCAGAGCAAGAAAGTGTTTGTACATTTTTTACCTAATTTGGTAGCTTCTGGCTGTGTGTTATTGCTTGCGATATTAAATGGAAAAACAAGATAAATTATGAAATATAATACTTTTGGTGTTATTGTAATAATCTAAACCGAATTGCTAAACAACATAACCATGAAAAATGAAATGTACCTAATTGTATGTAGTAGGCTATAGTCTTACCTCAAATAGCACCAAAAGAAATTTTAATGTCATACATCAAATATTTTAATATGAAATTTGACCAAGAAAGTAGAAAAATCAAAAGCTAAACTAAATTTTCCTGGGCTCAACAGGTACATTTTACTTGCCTTACAGTGACCCATGGGTCAGAAGAGTTTGTTTAACATATGTTAGAAACAATTATTTTAAAAAGATAAATGATGATTTATAGAAATATGTTTACCTGGTACACTGAAAAATGGATTTCATGAAAGATTTTTAAATTTGTTTTTATACAAGAAACTTTTAGGCATCTCAGTCTTTATTGCAGAAAATTCTTTACTGATTAGCACAGATAAAATGTGAGACACAAACAAAAAGTAGATAACATTGAAAGAAGAGCTTTAAACAATAGCAGTAACACCCCAAATTAATGTGACAAAATATGTGTGATTACATTTATTATCATGCACTGAATGAAATTACAGAGGATACAAAAAATGGGTGAATACAATGCTTGCTCAATGAAATATCAGCAGTTTACTTAGGTAACTGGCAAGTGCTACTTTAATAATTTTAAATAGAATAAAACATACATGCCCAGAACTTCTTGTGTGAACAACATATGTGTACTGTACTATGTATCAAGAAGCACTAGGAAGATATAACTAAGAAAGTATTATCAAATTTGACTAAGGATATATATCACTGAAAGAGAAAACAAGAAAAAATATTAATCCAAATTCAAACAATTCATAAAATCAATGCAAGGTGCGTTATTTACATGAAAAAATAAACTTTCCAAAGAATATGCTGGTGACAAGCTTTATAGTTTGGTGATTGGAAAAATAATTTTAAACAGGTAGAGAAAAAGCAAAATAACCCTAAAGGGCAAAACATATATCTTGTTCTTTATTTAATATCTATTGATTTTTCAAACAGTGACATCCTTAGCAATTCTAAACATGAACCAGAATGAAAATTTTGCAGTACATATATCATTTATCAAGATCATGATAATGAAAACTAAAATATGACACTAATACATGACTACTTCTATCACTTCACTTAAAAAGACAGAAAACACTAAATTGGCAAGAACATGAAATACCTGGAAACCTGGTACTCTAATAGTGAAAAACTGAAAATTAAAGCTCAACTTACACTGACTGATCTTGTAAGAGAACATTTCTATTCTTTATATTTGCTAACATAAGTCTACCTATGTGTAACAAAAAATGAAAAGAATTTTCAAAGCAGAAACATCTAGAACAACCCAAAATGTCCATTAACAGTAGAAAGGATAAATGTTACTTCTAAAACTGTAGAATGGATACTACACGATAGTAAAAATTAATAAAATACCCCCTATCTATGATGGAACACACACACACACACTTTTTGAGCAAAATAAACCAAGTGCAAAGGAATACATTGAACATATACCATATTTTTATATATAACATTTATATAATTAGCAAAATTAGACAAGTCTGACAAAATAAATTAATTTCTATGTGATTGAAGGAATGCTTACATTTTGGTTAAGAGAGGCAGGTACTCACTGAAGGTGGTTCCCAACTGAATTATTTCACCTTCTCTGGTAATATTTGCATGAGAATAAACAGTTTACTGACCTTTAAGAACAGAAACACGATGCAATGGAGAAGAGCATAGCCATATCTCAGTCCCTCATTTCTCACAATGTACAGTACATGATGACAAGAAACAAGGCTGAGTATGATAAGACCAACTCGACTCAGGGTGTCACACAGATTTGAGCTTCCTCCCCATTTGTATTTAGTTGGTGCTTTCAGGTGTGTTGCGTGTGTGAGGAGGAGGGGGCAGCTGGCTTCCATGCTTTGACATAGCTGCACCTAATTAGTCCCAGTTACTCACTACCACTCTCATTACTATGTTTGGGTGGCAAATCACCTTGAATTTGATGATAAACTCTTAGTTAACATACTATGCATTGTTTCCAGGGAATTAGTCCAAAAATTACACCCTTATCCTTCTTTGAAATTGGAATATCTTACATTTGCATTTTACGTATTCATTATATTTCCATGAAAAATCAAATGTAACTTTAAAAGATAGGTGGATCCTATTTCTTCTTTTTGATCCTTTGAACATCTAACAAAATGTTTAAAAGGAATTATTTAGAAGGCTTGTGAAACTTATGCCTTGAAAGTTTAAGCTTACTTTGATAGGTTTATGGATCTAAAATGTCTATAAAAATTAAGTACAACTAATGATTCATCTAGTTATGTTTAAATTAGTACATATGTATGTTAGATTAATGAGAAGGTAATAAGGTAGAATAATGATTACAACTTCATAAATTTTATACAAATAAATAAATGCTTCTTCATACAATTGAATCTCTAGGCACAAAATAACTATCAAAATGAGCATGGTAAATGTTATATCTTCATCACATGGATTTGATTAACTAATGTGATTATACAATGTTCAGTTAGCAAAGTGATAAAAATCTATCAAATATTTTTGTTTGCCTCTTGTGAAGTAGTAGGAGCTGACAATAAATTAAATAAAATTATTTCAACATCTATAGAAACTGGAAGTATTTTCTCCACTAAGTTTTACTCTCCTTTTGATAATTTATATCTCTATAGAATAAAATACCTAACATATCTACATAAAAATTTCAAACACAAGTTTTCTTATTTATTTTTATATTCTTAATGATTTGGAAGTAAAGCAAATTAAAACAAAACATAATGGTATTTGGAAAGATCGATTAAAAAATCAACTTCCTTTTACGGTTCAATTGAAGCAGTTGTAAGCCAAATCTATTTTTATCTTCTGAATTTATAGTGGCTTATAACTTATACTAACATGGTATTAATAAGACTGCTCTTTTTTTTTCATTTTTATTTGCTTTAGAATCATCAAAGAAAGAAACAATTTAATTTTATACTTTTCAAGTTTAAAATGACTAGTCATACTCTATTTCTATTCCACAAAAACGCTGAACTTTTTTACTTAAGAAAAGTAAAACGATTCTCAGTAAAATGTTTCATGAAGTTGCCTTCAATTTAATCTAATTTACTTTTCCCACTGAGTAAAATGGATTATTCTTCAACTTTCACTATTTTGGGCTAATTGCCATTTGATGTTCAGATCTTTTATACCTTGTA
>RJWT010041925.1:0-12238 GCA_004365215.1 Cuniculus paca
TGGGAGTATTTGAAGAATACACAGAATTAAGTTATCCCTTATTATTAGAAAATTATTCACCTGTCATTATGTAATTTACCAAATAGAAAACAGTTATGAAACTTTTGAGCTATGCCTAGGCTGTCAGGCAGTGTTCAAAAGAGTTAGAAACTGACTTATTGCAGTTGCATTTCATAGGAATTCCTGGGTTGGCAGGATAAATGTATGTATATGTGGGCGTTTGGTAGGGTGTGTAGGTATATCTACAAATATATTTCTCTTTCAGCATGATTCTTTGTTTTTGGATATTAATATTCAAAGTGCATCACAAAGTGATCTCCCTAGTGAATAATTTCAAAGGGATCCCTATTTGGCTATTTTACAGAAGAAGGATAAAAAGTGTGACGATCTCAATCTCAGTTATACTGGGGAATGGCAGCTTGCCTCATTTTCCCAGTGAGTTAGTTGGTCAGTGAATTTTTATGGGTGTCTGAAGTGTGATGACCTCTATCTCAATTATACTGAAGAATGTCTTCATCCACTCGTATTCATGAACGTATTTGTTCACTAGGGCAGTGGTGGTGAACCTATGGCACCACCTGTGCTCCAGCGGGCTGTTGGTATCACTGAGAGCTCTCGAAAGGTTCGCCATCCCTGTACTAGGGGGCTGTAAGTCCTTTAGAATTAATCTGTTACAGTGCATGAATTGCTTTGCACACAGAGATACGTTGTTGATGTCAATATAGTACAGTGCCTCAATGGCAGCAGGTATCACACAGCGCAAAACACAGGTGCTCATTGGCTGGGTGCCCTGGTGCTATCACCAACACCTTGTGTGGTCTCCTCCGCAGTTTTTATCTACCACCTTTTTCATTTCAAAATATGGATTGGATTGAATTGGATTAGATGACCTTGAAAACTTTCCGGCTCTGAATTCTTTGTGAATTTGAGTGGGTCTGTGACCGTGTCTGACTGTTGTGATGTCCCCACAGGGTGTTACCTACTGCGGAGAAAGCTCAGCAAGCAGCCTTACCATGGCCAACGTGCCCTGGCATGAGGAAGTCGTCCGCTTTGTGTGTGAATTGGTGGATCTGATCCCTGACTATGAAATTGCATGTGAACATGAACATTCCAACTGCCTCCTGATAGCGCATAAAAAGGTAAGAGTAACTCAACATGCATCCATCTACTCTTATTTTTTCTTCTGTTTTTTAATTTCTCCTTGCTTTATTATGGCAAATCTCAGCTTTTCTGCTACCTTTCCTAAAGCAAACATTAATAAAGTCCCAAAAGGAAAAAGCCCTAAATTCTGTTTCTAAAGTTTATAAACTCTTCTGGGGGAAATTGCTTCTGTTTTTAGCCATAATGTAGGCATCTTAAAGTGCTTTCTAGTTTGTAATTTTTAGAGAGGTGCATGCTAAAAACAACAGCAAAAAAATACCCTTGTAATAACCTCTAGTCCATTCCTGGGATGACAAGAAAAAGCTGAAGTAGTAAACAATACTCATATGAGGTTCTGGTTGTCAGAAAAAGTATTGAGGTATTTATCCAGTTTCAGATTGCTTTGAGTTTTGGCATCTGGAGAATTTGGTTTGAGATTGTAGTTTGTGATACTGTTTCTGCGTTTCTCCTTAGTGCTTGTATTTGTCAGAACAAATACCCTAATCTGGTGTCTTTTTAAAGTAGGAAATGCCTAGCAAAGAAAAAATGCAATTCTTGGTAGAGGTAGGCCACTAAACTAAGAAGAAAAAACCCTTAGTACAGTACCAGTGTCCCTGGGGCTGCTGTAATGGTTGTGTCCTTGCTGAAGTACTGACAAAGAAATATGTGATGTTTGCGATTTGATTCAGACTAAGATAAGGTGAGGAGGTCACGGGTACATGAATGGGGGACACTAAACAGTCATTATACTCTTCTGCCTAGTTTTCTGTTCAGATTCTCCATTAAAGAAATCCTTTTAAGAAGTGGATATGGGTGAACCTTGAAAATGTAATTTTAGGTAAAAAATACCAGACACAAAAAGGTACGTATTGTGTGGTTGCATTTAGAGGAAACGTTCAGAATAGGCAAATCCATAGACACAGGAGGTAGGTTGGCGGCTGCCAGAGGCTGGCGCAAGAGCAGGCTGGGATGTGACTGCCAGTGGTATGGAGGTGTTCTGGAATTGTATAGTGCTGTTGGTTGTCCAACTTCATGACTATCTTAAAGACCACTGAATTGTATGTTATGTGAGCTGTACCACAGAAACAGTAAGTTAATACCAAAGAGTAATATGGTCAAGAATGAGGCATGTTGTCTACTTTACTAAATGCTTTTTATGTAAGTAAAGTCAAGTCTAAGTTGAACAATGAAAGGAACCCCCCCATAACCCAACTGACTTCCCACACAGTTCTCAGGTTAATGACATTTGATAATACAGAAATCACTTGATTAAAATTTCACAGACTCTAGTCTCAAATAAGTACGAGGTAAAAAGGCCTCTTAACCATTAGGGAGAACATGTCCTGGGAGGATCTGGGGTTTGAGATGCTAAAGTAGCTACAGAGAGAATGAATTTACCAAAATAAATCTTAAGGAAATAAGGGGAGAGCCTGAAATAGTGCATCGCTTACTGCTTGTTGACTATTCACACATGTCTGGTGCTGCTCTGGTTACTAAGAATGAAAAGATGAATGAAAAATGGCCCCTGCCTTCAAAAATGGCCTAACAGAAAAATCCACGGGTGAGAAAAGTGCCCGGAAGTGGTCTGAGAGCCACCACAGAGGCTTCGTAGAGGAGCGGCTGGTAACCTGGATCCCAGTGAGGCCCAGGGCGAGGACCATTAGGAGGAGAACACATGCGCAGACGCCCTTGGGGAAGCGTGGAGGTGCACTGGCAGAACCACTGGAGTGTGGGCAACTGGAGGCCCAGAAGGGTGACAAGGAAGTGGGGGGGGGATCAGGCAGAGGCAAGAGGACAGGTAGTAGTGAACAGCATCTAGAATGTTGTTTCTGTAGGACACAGGTGGCACCAAAGGGTTTTAAGTAGGGAAGTGGCTGTCTAGCTGTATTATAGGGTGCAGATTTGCGAAGATGGAAGATGGAGAAACCAGTTAAAAAGTGGTGTCACAGTCCCGTGATGAGCCGAGGGTACAATGATGTGGATCCAATACACAGCGGCTGTGCAGTCTCCGGAGAGGAGCTGGGTGGACCTGGCACCGTGTTAGAGGAGAGCCCTTCACACGTGGGAGGGGCCCAGCAGGACTCCCTGGGAAGTGGTGATATCTCTCACATGGTTGCTTTTTATTCGTTCCTTTGTGGTCATGTGAGTAAAGAGCGAGTAAGTTGTCTGTACTGTCTGGACGTCCTGCTCCTGTAAGGACGTAGATGGCAGATTATGGAAGCCAGGTTAAGGGGAGGTTGTGCGCGCAATGCATAAAGTGAGAGAGGTGATCAAGATGTGTATTTGAGGATGCTTTGAAATAGATTAATTAAACGCCAGCCATCCCCTGGTATATGTGTTCCCAAACTTTCTCATTCCTGGTGCCCCTGCACCTTAGTAATTTGTTTCATGAGAACAGTAGGTCAAAAGAAATACGTAACAGTCCCAGTTCTGACTCGAGTGAAGTAAGTGTAGGGTAACCTCAGATTGAAATTGATCTGTCTCAGGCTGGAGGCTCGCATGGTGTCTGACAAATGTTCAGCATCATCATTTTTCCCACCAAAATGGAAAATGTCCTGCAGCACCTCAGTGGGTGTTCTGGTCTTACAGTTTGGGAGTCTGCGCTGTGAGGAAACAACGCAGAAACCCATTCAGAGTGTGAGGAAAATCTCACTTGGTTATTTCCAGTGGTGGTTTTTGTCAGGGGCCACTGTACTTAAGGATTAGACTAAGGGCCTTCACCTGAGCTGCATCTGCAGCCATTATTATTTTTATTTATTTTTGATCTGAAAGAGAGCTCACTGTGTTGATAAATTGATCAGGCTGAGCTCAAACTTGGGCCTCTCCTGTGTGCCACTGCGCCTGTCTCCCATTGTGTGTGTTCTGGTGGGTCTTTTCCTTTTTGTTGTTATCGATGCATGCAGCCGTCATAGTTTTCTAGTCATGTCCTAATCTCAGCTCTGGATAATAGTGTTTAGTGAAAAAAAGAGGAACTAGGTACAACATCTTAGGAAGGCCCAGCCTCTTGTACTTGGCCTGTTGGCTCTGTCCTTGGACTCGAAGTCTGGGGAAGGTTGCCTTAACCCTGAGCGGTCAGAATCATCAAGCAGCTGTTCACTCTCTTCTTAGGACATTGCTCAGTTTCTGCTGGCAATCACAGGGCGTCTGAAAGACAGTGTGAGTCCCAGCCTTGCAGAAGGACTGCTGTTCTATGTGTTACACCAAGACAGCCACAAAAGAAAACCAAAAAATAAGTCCTTTTGTTTTAAAATAGTTGTAGACATTCATAGGAAATTGCAAAAACAGTACAGAGGAGATATCATATCCCCTTCACCTCGCTTTTGCAGGTGGTAAGGTGTTACACGACTACAGTGTGTTATCAAATCTAAGAACCCAGCAGTGGCACAACTCCTTGGCCTTAGAGGTTTCACTGATTCTCCGTGTGTGTGCATTTGTCCTTTTAGCATGTTTGTGTTCATGTGGCTACCACCGTGATCAAGATGCAGAACTGGGGCTCGGGCTGTAGCTCAGGGCTTAGAGTGTGTGTTTAATGTGCATGAGGTCCTGGCTTCCATCCCCAGCACCAAAGATGAAACAAAATGAAACAGAGTTGTTCTATGATCGTCAAGATCTTTCTCACACTGTTCTGCTGTAGCCCAGTTCACCTCCATCCTCAGCTGTCCCTAGCTTTTGACGACCACTAATCTGTTCTCCCTCTCCCGACGGTATAGACGGAATTATAAAGTGTGTGTCCTTTTGAGATGGCCATATTCTCACTCAGCGTGGTTTCCATAGGGCTCATCCCACTTACTGCAGGGGTCAGTAGTTGCGGCTGTGCCGTTTTACATTCTCACCAACGGTGTGTGAAAAGTTCAGCTTCTCTGCCCCCTCTGTAGCATTTAGTACTATCATTAATTTTGTAGCTGGCTGGGCTGATACATTTTTAGTGATATCTCATTGTGTCTTAATTTGCATCTTAACACACTCTTTCTCTCCATTTATTTAGATCTTTGGTTTCTTCAATGAGCATTTTGTAGTTTTCAATGTACAAGTCCTAGCATGTTTTGTTAAATTTCTATCTAAGTTGTTGTCGAGCAATTATAAATGGTACTCTACTTTCATTTCCTTTTTCATTTGTTCTCTGCTAGTATGCAGAAATAGAATTGATGTGTATATTTTGATCTCATATTCTGCAAACTTGCTGACCTCACTTATTCTAGGAGTTTGGCAGGGGTGGTTTTGGTTTGTTTTGTCTTGTTTTTGTTTTCTGGTAATTTTCCTGGGATATTCTACAGAGACCATTATGTCATCCGCAAATAGGGGCAGTTTTATTTCCTCTTTCCAATTGATAGCCTTTTTATTTCCTTTTATCGCTTATTTACAGTGACTAGCACTTTAGTACTTCATAGATTGCCTGAGAGTGATGGCCGGTCCTAACGTTTTTCCTGGTCATAGGAGGAAAGCAAGTTATTCTCTCGCTGCTTCATTTGATGTCAGCTATAGGTGATTTATTTATTTATTTATTTCCATGTTCTTTACTAAGTTGAGAAAGCTTCCCTTTATTTCTAGAGTTTTGCATTGTTGTAGGCTTAAGTCAAATTCCTTTTCATGACTGATGCTGATACTGAGCAGTGCTTGCTGCCTGACGTGCATAGAAGCCAGTGCCATAGCACTGGGTTTTACGAGAAGCAAGTGCTTTATTGAAAGCTGAGTGGCAAGGGGGCAAGAAGCATGCTTCGATCTGTCTCCTGATGGCCAGTGAGGAGAGTTGTAAGGGCTTGGGGAGTTGGTGGGATTGAAAATGTCTTGGGTCTTCACTGTGTCACTCCTGCCTTTTGAGGTTCTTTACTGTTTTAGTTCTGTTTTGAAATTTCATGCTCAGCTTCCTTCAGTTGTGACCTCACTCTCTATAGTTTCTGGTCCCAAATCTAGGACTCACTGGGTTTGAGATTTTATTTCCATCTTGGGAGCCACCTTTGTTAGACTTCAAAGTGTTTCATGGGACAATAAAACATCTTAAACAGGAAGTAGGAACATAGAAGTTACTTTTTTTCTTTCTTTCTTTCTACTTTTTTTTTTAAAATGCTTACCAGTAAGGGAAGTGCTGAGTCCACTGTGGCTTGGGCTTTTTTTTTTGTATCAGGAATTGAACTCATGACCTCGCACTTGCCAGGCAGGCACTTGTGCCACTGAGCTAAATCCCCAGCCTGGTTTGGGCATCTTTAAAGGGAAGGGAGACTTCAACCTAGAATCATGGAGGGAAAAATTGCAAAAGACTGGCCACTGTAAATGAGACTAGGCCAGCTGTGTTTGTGAGCTGGGAATCATCAAGGGTACATTCAGTCCTTGCATGCAGTTTGAAAAATAGAGACCTTAATCTTTCTGATAGTGACATTTCAAAGGGATGGCCTGCAGGTTCTTGAGAAATTCTTGTGAATTGCAAGAGATACATACATACAGCTAGCTGGTCCTGGTGCTTCACACCCATAACCCCAGCACTCTGGGAGGCTGAGGCAGGAGGAGCACAACGGCATGTCCAACCTGGGCAATTTAGTGAGACCATGTTCAAAATTTAAAAAATAAAAATGGCCGTGGATGTAGCTCAATGTGAAGGCTCCAGGTTCTATCCCCAGGATGAGAGTGGGCTGGGTTGGGGAGGGAATACATACTTACAATTTTAAGCCCTGTTTTGTGATGCTCTAGCAGATAGTTTCCGTGTGAACATATGTTTTTTCTTCTTTTACTATTAAGTATATATATATATATATTTTTTTTTTTTTGGTACCAGGGATGGAACTCATGACCTTGTGCTTGCCAAGTAGGTGCTTATGCCCCTGAGCTAAATCCCCGGCCCTTTTACCATTAATATGATGGAATACATTCATTTTAAGTATTGAACCATCTCGCAATGCAGAATAAACCTTACCCATAGTATATAATGCTTTTCTATATATTGCTGAATTCTGTTTCATAACATTTTGCCAGAGGACTTTAACTTCCATATTCCTAAAGGCTATTGGTCACTAGTTTTCTCTTTTTGTATTAGTTTGTGTTGTTTTGGCATCACAAAATAATTTGGGAAGTGTTTCCTTCTCTGTTGTCCTCTCTAAGAGATTGTGCATAACTCGTGTTTGTTTTTAAATGTACATTAGAATTCTCAGTGAGGCTACTGGGGTTGACAGATGCCTTTTGGGGGGCATTTTAAGTCACTAATTCAACTTTTTGACTAGTTACAGGGCTATTCAAATTCTCTTTCATTCGAGATAAGTTGTAGTCATTTGAGTGTTCAAGGAATTGGTCCATTTCGTTGCAGTTGTCAAATCTGTGTCAGTACATTGTTCATGGAATTACCTGACTTTCCTTTTGGTGTTTGCACAGTATCTCACTTCTGAATTGGTTGTGATTTGTTTCTTCTGTCTTTTGTCTTTGTCAGTCTTACTACAAGGTTCATAGTCTTTTCAAAGAATCAACTTTTTCTTTCATTGATTTCATTCTTTCTTTTTTCAGTATTAATATCCACTTTCTTTTGTTATGCTTTTCTTTCTGTGTATCTTAGGCTTCTTTGCTTTTTTTTTTTGTAGTTTCTTAAGATGAGAACTTAAATTACTGACTTTACCCTGTCTTTTATAGTACCATAGAGTGCTACAGATGTTCCTTCAGCCCCGCTGTGGCTACATCCCACAAGTTTTGATGCATTTTATTTTAATTCTTGTTCTGTCAGTTTTTTTTCCTTTTAGATTTTCTTGTTGGTCCAAGATTTAGTAGTTTGACCTTTTGTTGCCTGGTGTTTGGAGATTTTCTATTGCCTTTCTGCACTGATTTCTAGTTTGATTCTGTTACGGTCAAAGAACAAACTGATTTCAATATTTTTAAATTTGTTAAGGGTTGTGTTCTGAACTTAGATGGGATCCATCTTGGTAAATGCTTTTCGTATGCTGACAAAGAAAGTGCGTTCTGCTGTATTTGGAGGCGTGTCCAGTAATGTCTAATTCTTTCTGTTGGTTGTAGTGTTGCGTTTTCTTGGTACCCTTGGTAAGTATCTGTATAATCCTGTCAGTTGCTGAAAGAGGAATGTCGAAGTCTCCCAACTGTAATCATAGATTTCTTTAGGTATTCTTATAGTTCTACTAGTTTGTGCTTCACATATTAAGCAATTGTGTTGTTGGTTCATACACATTTTAAGAGTTCAGCATCTTCTGGTAGATTTGATCTTTTTTCCATTATGTAACGTCCCTCTTCCTCCATAGTAAATTTTCTTTCTAGGAGCATGCTTTAACTGGCAATGATAAGGCCACTTCTGCTCTCTTTTGATTAATGTCTACATATTACATCGTTTCTCATCACTTTGCTTCCACCTATCCACATCATTAGATTTTGAAGTTCCTTAAAGACAACATATGATTGAATCATACTTTTTAAATTTGTTCTGACAATTTCTTTTAGAATTCCATGTTATCTGTAGTGTTCTCAGTTTATATCTCTTTGTATAGAATTTGTTGTGGTTGCTCTGGATTTTACATTACCTATATACACACATGCACACGTCAGTCTACTAGTTTCAACATTTTACTATTTGAAATGGAAAACCTTTACCTCTCTTTAAGTCTCTTTACTTTCCCTACTTACAATGTCTTAAGTGTTTTCTACATGTACATTTGAAACCACATGTGATAGTAAAATTTGTTTTTTGCTTAAGCTATCAAAATTTATAAGGGACACTTGAGAAGAAAAATTTATTTATTGTATTTATTCATTTTTACTCTTTCTGTTGTTCTTTCTTCCTGATGGTCCAAATTTCCTTCAAATCTGACCATCTGTTTGAAGAATTTCCTTTAAATTCTTTTAGTCAATTTGATGGCAGCCAGTCTCCTTAGTTTTCCTTCATCTGGCAGTTTTTGGTTCCTTCTTCATTCCTGAAGGTTATTTTTGCTAGATTAAAGAAAACAAACAAACAAACAAACAAACAAAAACAAAAAGGAAATCCTGGATTGCCAGTTTTCTTCTTTCAAGACTTCAGGCTTCCCTGATATCTGATGAAAAATCTTCTGTAGTTTGTTTTTCTTCTGTAGGTAAGGTATTATTTCCTTTCTCCTTGCTTTCAAAATTTTTATTGCAATGTATCCTAGCCCGGATTTCTTTACTTGGATGTCTTTGTGTTTTTTTGTGGGTATGCTTATTTTCCTGAGTCAGTAGGTTTAAATCCTGTATGTATTTGGAGAAATTTCGACTGTTATGTCTTCAGAAGCTTTTACAGCCCTGCCTTCCTTCTTATCTCTTTGGGATCCTGATGACACAAACATTTTGTTACAGTAAGGTTCATTGATTCTGTCTTCTGCTCTTGAATTCCTTGAGTTTTATTTTAGTTGTATTTTTTAGTTCTAAAATTTCCATTGGATTATTCTTCCTTTTTATTTAGCTTTCTACTTTTTACTTTTGTGTGCGTTGTTTGTCATTGCTCAATGAAGCATATTTATGATGGCTGCCTTAAAACTTTTGTCAGGTAATTCCAAAAAAGATCATCTTGACATTGGTGACTTTTGATTGTCTTTTTCCATTCAAGGTGAGATTTTCTGGTTTCTTGGTATGACCAGTGACTTTTGGCTAAATCTTGGTCATTTAGTTGCTCTGTTATGGACCACATTTAAATCTTTTTTATTTTTTTGAAGTTTTTTTTTTTATTTTAAAGATAGTAAAATTCAACAAAACAGAATAAATCAATCAAAACAGCAGTGAAATTGGTATAGAATATCAAAGCAGGGTAATAGGAAAACAACAATGACTACTATAGCATATCTTGTTATCTTCACAGTAGTTTTCCATTCCATCAGTTATAGCAAAATCAGACCAAAACAAAACAGAATAAAACCAATCAAAACAGAATATTGAGTAAAGAAAAAAAATAAGAATAAAACAAAACAGTGAGAACATTATTAGACTTCAAAAACAAGACAGAAAAAATCCCCCATATTTGCCATATTGCATGCTGTTATCTTTCCTATACATGCTTGGACTGTCAGCCCCATGCCTGTAAATTCAACCTAACAATGCAGTCCTTCAGTTGCTTTTTGTACCTCAGTTGCTGTCGGCTCAGGCTGACCTCCAAACCAGCTGGTGGCTTATGGGGTGAGAGGGTTTGGTGATTTTCAGCCTGCATGCCAGTAGGCTTACAGGAGGCACTGACTTTTCTCTTCCTGGGTCCTGCATGGTCTGCGCGGTTTAGCAGAAAGGCTGGCTAGTTGGAAGGATCCTTGATCGGCTCCTCTCAGTCCCAGCATGGCCGATTCTTGGGAGTTGCTGACTTTTCTTTGTCTTCCGGGGCCCCGCATGGTCTGCCTTAAATCTTTTTTAATAGACCTCCTTTGACATCACACCAGTGGGGCGGGATGAGAGGTTGTCGCCTGGTTCCTCCAGGTTCCTCCCCAGCCTCTGTTGCTCTCCCTCGGGAGGGTGCCTGTGCCTGCTGAGACAGGGCTGCGCTTTAGGCTCTCCTCAGCTGCCTCTGCTGCCTCCACGGTGAGAGAACGGCTGCTTCCAACACTGCTTCCACCCACATCGTCTCGGGGTGGCGCTGGGGGCCGTACCGCAAGGGCAGTGTTTGCAGCCCGAGCCCCCCGCTCCTCTCCCCCTGACAGCGCGCAAGCACGCGTGGGAGAAGCGCCTTGTTCCTGCTGGGTCGGGGTGGAGGCCCGGGCTTCCGTGCGGTGTGCGCAACACCACAGCTGGGGGCAGGGGTGGGCAGGCGTCAGACCTGGGCGGCCAGGTGGAGGAGCGCTCGGGGCTCCCGCTCAGTGCTTGCTGAGCAGCGGGGGATGAGGGCAGTTTCTTTTCATGGTTTTAGGCGGTCATTTAACCGGAGCACAAGGACTGGCGTCCCGGTGCTTCCCAGAGTCCTCTGTGTGGTGCATTTGCAGCCTCTTCACCTTCATCTGCTTTCCTTTCTCATTGTCTTCTAACACAGACACGTTCCATCGCCTTGCTAGTTTTGGTACCTACCTGCATTCTTGCTCATTATTCATTCACTCATCCGTAGATCAGCAAACATCTACTGCACTGACTTTGCTGCTTTATGTGTCACTAGTGGCCTGCTAATTGTTAATCCTTTTGTCGTTCACCATTTTGTTTTTCTTATACCTATTCATACAGCTCTCTTATGTATCGTTATCATCCTTTCCTGATTCTGTTAAAGTTTATGTGTGGAAATAAGAACATTGCCATAAAATAGAATATTGAAAATTCCCAAATTGTTGTATTTCTTTCTTTATCCATTTCAAACATTTTAAATACCTTTGGATTTAGGATAGTGTGTGGTGTGAAACCTAAGATGACCTCTCTGTCTATCGAAGGTGAGTGTTTTGAAACGAGTCCTCACTAACTCACTAAGTTGCCCAGGCAGGGGTTATGGGCATGCAGTGCCACACACACCTTCCCAAAATGAATCTTAAAAAATTCCACAGAGATTGAGAGCATCGGTTAATAAATATTTACATTTAGATGACCTTTAAAGACCCCGCACAGAATTTATAAGATTTTCACAACATGAAATATCTTCTGGAGAGTCTGTTATAATCCTCCTCATCCCCAGAATACACCATGGTCGTTTACAATGCAGGGATCATGCCGTTACCATGGGCCATGCCACAAGCAAATCATTCCTTAATTACTATTGTGGAATATTTCTGAAAATTACTACTATTTTTAACATCTGTCTAGAAGAGTTCCATCATTTGGATGGGATACTTAGCCTCTAGGTGAAGCAGTCTCTGCTCTTGGTAAGCAGCAGGCTCCTTAGCGGGGAGGAGAGAGGAAGGCAGTAGAAAGCTCAGCGAGCGCTTCTGACTCTGAACAGCTGAGAGACGGGACAGACGCATGTGCAGAGAGCTGCAGGGCTGAGCCCGCGAGGCGGGGAGGTGAGCACTGGTGCCCACACTAGGCTGGAGGTAGTGAGAGGCGGCAGGGACAAAGAGGTGCGGTCAGCGGGCTGCTTCTCGGTTCTCAGCCAGCAGCTTAGCTTTCTCTCTGGCTTTGCCAGCCTGGAAATTAATTAGGCCATGATGAATCCAGCAAACTGTGATGCTTTTAGTTGTGGAACCTTGAGGTTCCTTGCGCATAGCAATGGTGG
>RJWT010041926.1:0-12233 GCA_004365215.1 Cuniculus paca
ACAAGAGTGCAGGAAATCTGTCCACACACTAAGACCCAAAGGATCTAGCTGAGGGCCTGGATCCCATGGCAATGTCCTGCATTCATCCAGCTAAAGACCTAGTTCCCATGACAATGCCCCCTCCAGACCAACTGGAGGCCCAGAGTCAACAACGATGTCTCATGCAAGTCTATTTCATGAATCTGCACTGGAAAGGTCCCATGGTCAGTGGTAAAAGTTAGAAAGTCTATGCCAGGGCCGGGGATCTAGCTCAGCAGCCTAAGCACCTGCCTGGCAAGCACAAGGTTGTGAGTTCAATCCCCGGTAGTGAAAAAAAAAAAAAAAGAAAAAGAAAAAGAAAAAGAAAGAAAGTCTATGCCAGTGGGACGAAGGGTCTGTGCCAGGAGGTTGAGGGTTCTTCACTGGAGCCAGGATGCAATGCTCAAAATACGGACCAGGGCTCCTCTGAAAAGTACCACAGCCCTCCTCAGCAACAATGAGGTCCCAAGTTCTAACAACGATGAGAACAGACTGCATTCATATCAGGAAGGCAGTGTGACAAGCTTGTCCTGGAGACTGAGCAGCACACCATCTTCCCCTCCAGAGCAAGAAATTGATGAAGTAGACACCAGAGCACCCCCAAAGTGAACCACTGACACTCAGTGACAACAGGTGCTGAGCTCCTCTGACAATGAGAACAGCCAAGTTCATGTCAGGATAGAAGCTTGACAAGCTCCTCCAGGACAACCCATGGCAACAGGAGAACCAACAACATCACAAAGAACCAACAACGCTACTTCTTCCTCCCCGCTTCTCCCTTTTATGTTGGCAACAATCCTCAGGTGGGTCATCCACACTCGGCACCATGCTGATTCAGTTCAGCTGTGTGTTACAAGTTGACCACCAGTTGTTAATCCACCATAGACTGAAACCTCCACAAAGTGTGAGCTAAATAAACCTTTCCTTCCTTAATTTTTAGCCTCAGGGATTTTGTCTCTGCAATGAGAGAAAACTAAGACACAGTTCTTCTTAAAGATCTTTATAAAACTCTTGTGTATCCAGCTCTTCTACTTCACAGTGCAGTTTCATCCCCCTACAGTCAATTACCTCTCACAGTTAATTCCCCAGGAAGCTTCCTAAACTCCACTATGAATTGCGTGTATACGTGGGGTAGAGGTGCTGGGGATTGAAGCCAGGGCCTTTGCACTGAGCTATATCCTCAGGCCTTTTTTTACTTTGAGACAGGGTCTTGCTAAGTCGCCCAGGCTGGGTTTGAATTTTTGATCATCCTGCCTTAGCTTCCTAGAGTGCTGGGATTACAGGTGTGCATCACACATCTGGTTTAGGTTTTACTTCTTAAAGGTTCTGTCACTTCTTTATATGGCCACCCAAAGACCAAGCTGTTAACTATGAAGACACTGAAACCGTATGTAAACCATAGCATGACCAATCTTCAGGTTTTCCCACTTTATTCAGTTAAGTTCATGGGTCTCAGTTTCCTTCTTCCTGCCACTGACGACCGTGTGGGCTTTGGGGGACCCAAAAGACAGATGTGACACAGATGTTTACTTATCTATCTGAATGTCAAAGAGAAGCACTTGGGAAAATCCATGTCAAGGAATTACAAGAAGTCATCATAAAACAATTAGCCAGGAAAGCATGGTTTCAAAGACTTATCTGGGAACAATCTGTATTTATATATTCAGGAATAGTAGAGTACTGTAATTTTGCTTTGGAACTTTTTCCATGAACTTGCTTCCTTTTCTTCCTTTTCTTCATCTCTTCCCTTTCTTCATTTCTTCCCTTCTCTTCCTCCAAACTAGAACTGTCCTTTCTCTTCCCTCCAACACCATCCCCATAAAAATGAGGCAAAACCCAACATGATACTGCACTCATGATACCAAATTACTCAGGAGTCTGAGGTAGGAGGATTACAAGTTTGAGGTTAGCCTGGGCAACTTAAAAGAAAAACTATTTTGAAAGATTAAGAATGCAGCTTAATTGTAGTGTGCTTGCCTAGTATGTGCAGAGCCCTGAATTCAATCCTGTGTTCTACAGAAGGTTAAAAAAAAAATGGCAAAGCCAGCCCTGGGAGACTGGGACAGGTTTTCCACCTAGACTCGCTGCCCCTAAGAAATCCAAGAGGCCTGATGTCCTGACTGCCAGTGACTCTGACTACTAGCACCAGCCGCTGGAACAACAGCTGGTGGCCGGTCAGCATTCATGCTGCTGGCAGGGCCTAGGGAGGATGCACCTGGACCACCCACACTGTGACTGTGTCTTTCATCCCAGCAGCAGCACAGGTGGGTGGGTGCCCAGGTGCTGTACCACCTGAGCCCTAGGGGCCAAGTGCTAAGATGTCTCTTCCCTCAGAGAACCATTACTGATGACCCTCAGTGTTGATGAGGATGTGGAGGAACTGGAACTCTCAGTGCTTGCTGGTGGGAATGCAAAATGGGACTAATAGCAAATAGGCCTAGCGATTTCTTCTTTGAGGTGACACAATTGACAGATAAGTGGACTTTCATCCACTGTCCAGTTAGGATTAGGGTTAGCATCAGGGTTAGGGCTCAGGTGAGCAGTTTCTTTGATTAAGATGAGGTGATACTGAGACAGATAAGAAACCTCATCCTTCACCGTTCTTGTTGTGACAGCCAGCGAGGGACACAGTCTGGCCATGTCACACCCCTCTCCACTTCCCCTTCGCTTCCTCTCAGTCCCCTTACCCTCCCTGCTGTCTCCAACTCTTGTTCCCCTTCCTATTTGGAAAGCTCTATTTCCATTTCTTCTTCAATTCTCTTTGCTTTAATCCATTTTCCCTTCCCTCCCTCTCTTGTTCTCATTTGCATTTGAAAAAGATCTCCCTACTTCCTATCATCTTAACTTTTATCTTGGTTATCATTTATATTTTGGGTTTCTCACATGAGGAAATCATGCAGTATTTAAACTTGTGTGTCTTATTTATTTCCTTAAATTATGTCTCTAGATGCATCCATTTACCTACATATGTCTTGAGGTTTTCCTTCTGTTTGGCAGAATAGTACTCCATTGTGTATAAATATCAGCAAATGAGATCCTTTCGAATTACAAAGCTTCTGCACAGCAAAGGAAACAACCAACAGAGTGAAGAGACAACTTACAGAATGGGAAAATTTTTTGCCCCTATTCCTTGGACAGATGGCTAACATCTAGAATATATAAAGAACACAAAGGCTGAGGCAGGAGGATTTCTGTGAGTTCAAGGCCAGCCTGAACTACACAGTGAGACCCTCTCTCAAAAAAAAGAAAAAAAATTTTCAAAAAATTAAACCCTGCAAAATAAAAGATCCAATCAAAAAATATGCAATCAAAATAAATGGACACTTCACAGAAGTATGGATGGCCAATAAATACATGAAAAAATGGTCAACATCACTGGCCATTAGAGAAATGCAAATTTATATATATATAAAAACTGAGATTCCATCTTACTCCAGATAGAATGACTATCATCAAGAAATCAAATAATAACAAATGCTGGCAAGGTTGTGGGGAAAAAGAAATTCTACTACCTTATTGGTAGGCATGTAAACTAGTGCAAGCACCATAGAGATCAGTATGGAGATTCTTCAAAAAACTAACAACAGAAATTCCATTTGACCCAGCTATTTGCCTTCTAGGTATCTTCCTGAAAGGGTTAAAGACATCGTGGTCCAGTGATAGGTGCACACCCACCTGTAAGAGATAAAACATTTTTAATTGGTCCATATTTCATTAAGCACCCTAAGAAGCCCTTAGACTTATCTTGGTCAATTATTGGTCAAGGACACTCAGGCTGTAAAAAGTTTCACACCAGAGATAAGGTTCTGGGGTTAGATTGAGGCAATTGCTAAACAAGTCTTCTCCAATCTTGGGAAGCCAAAAGGCTAAAAGTAACTACAAAGAGAGAGAAGGGAAAAGAAAGGACAGGGTTGAGGCGGGGGAAGCAACATGTGCAGGATGAAGACAGACTGCTTGGGAAGACTGTGAACCCCCGGGTGCAGACTCTGGGGGATGGAAAGGGGGTCCCATGAGGTAGGAATAAAGGCACACAACTTCTCACCTGGAGGGCGGCTGTGTGTGCAGGACACCCCACTTGCAAGAGTGTGGATTAAAGCCTCCTTTTCGCTACCTCTGGAGTCCGATGTTTTGGGGGTGTGAACAAGTGTATTTATTTCTTATACCATGCCTATCGCAGCACAGTTCTTCATAGCTACATGTCCCTCAACCACTGAATGGATAAACAAAGTCTGGTATTTATCCACCACCCTTAAGGTTATTTTGTGGCCACACTCTGGGGGCTGCACTGACTTTACCCTGACCGCAACCACCACCCTGGAGGTCAGCTTGGCTGGCAGCACAAGTGCCCTTCCCCCACTCCCACGCCCCTAGACACTGCTGCAACCTCTGGAGAACTGGCAGGAAAACCCCCCCTACATGGCAGATAGAAGGGAGGGACCCGGCCATCACTCACATCCTGACATCTGTAAGCTCTAACAAGCACGATGAGCCCAGCCAGCCCTCCTGGAAAGTCCAGATTTCAGCCTATTTCCATGGAGACATAGCAGCTATCAGTTAAGCAGTGGCGTCTCCCCATGCTCCCCTGCACTGCTGTCCTGACAGCCGCAGCTGCACTGGACGCCCCACACCACCCCAGGAGGCATCTACCCAGCTGCAGCAGCCTTGAGTGTGAACCTAACGCCACAACTGAATTTGGACCCATAAGTAAGCTTGAATTGGAAGACTTGAACTTAGACCAATTTGGAGCAAAGAGTAGGCTCAAATTTGAACCAGTCACAGGCCTGCTGCTGCAGCCTAACCAGGACTCCTCTCAGACCTCCCAGCTTGGTCCCAAAGGCTCGCACCCTGTCAGGCACTGACCCTGCCTGTGCTGCAACACCAGCCTATTCAAACAGAGCCTCACTCCCCCGGTCCTGTAAATCTACTTGGGATCCTGGGTAGTGTGGCAGAGTGCTCACTTTAAAAAGAGCTATCAGTACCGACGGTAAATGCTAGGGGCTGCTGGGCCTGAAGAGCTCCAGGGAGCAACAGCAGAGACTGGCAAGGGCTGCTGGCCATGGCCGTTACTGAGGCAGCGATGGGCAGCAGCTGAGTCTAGTGGCAGCGGCTGGCAACCCAGAGTCAGGACCCAGAGCCACTAGCTGAGCTGCACTTTGCCAGTTCATGATTTCTCTCCAAATCGAGCAACGGGACCCTGAACTGATGGGCAACATTGTCAGGTCTGATTTCAGCAGGGAGTGGGCTTGGGGTTAGGGAGAGCTCCTAGCAGCTCCCACTGTGCACTGGGCCGTGCCTGCGTCTCCAACCAGTCCCGGTTTCCCCAGGGCTGCTTTGAAACAATGCCAAAGCTTGCGGGGCTCCCTTGAGTTCGTGGGTCGTGTTTAGTGGCTGTTGACTTTGGTAACGTCAACCTGATCAGGAACTTTCTGGTACCTTTGAATACCTTGCTGGGACCAAGGAAGTTGGACGCCTGGATGGTGAGATGTGCTGAGCCCCCTCCCAGCAGCTTCAGCTCCCGTGGCTCCAGCGCGGCCTCATTTCCCACTCAGCCTCCAGCCGGAGGCCCTGGTGTACCTGAGCTCTCCATCTGCCCCCGAGGGCCCTCTGTCTATGCCTTTCTGCAGCCCCCAAACCCTGTTCATTCTGAAAGCCGGGGATTCCAATTCCTCCTCCTCAAAGCACCTCATCGTCTGTCCTCTCTTGGAAATTCCCAAGTTCTCACCGCTCGGCAGCTTCATCCTCTTTTGCTGCCATCACCCACTTCCCACAGCGGCCAGCAGGAAGCCGGCAGTGACCAAGTGCGGCTCAGCCCTTACCTCTGCCCTGGTTAGGGTGTGGTCCAGGTGTCTCCAAACTTGCAAAGCATGTCTAAAATGTGTAATAAACTTACAGTGGAAATGTAAGGATATTCACGTCTCTAAAAATAAAATGCTTTATAAGGGGGGGAAAAAAAAAGAGGGGGTGGCCCACAGTAGTTCTCTATAATGTATGTTGTCCTCCCAACAAGCCACCCGGAGCGTGGGATGTGTTGGTGGACAGTTGGCTAAATTCCTTTGAAATAGCATCAAAGTCACTTGCATCTCCTTGGGAGATGTTACACAATTTTAAATCTTGCTTTGTGTTCCTATCCTTTGTAAAATAAAGTAAAATTAGGATGAGTTAACTCTTGAACAGGCTGAATAAATATATAAAAGAAATATGCTTTTCTAGCTCATCTTTCCATCTAGTAAGCAAAGATCGCATGGGTAACTTCTTCCCTGAACAGAGGGCAACCTCACACCTAAAGTAACACAGGACTCAGTCAGACGGGGGAGGCAGGTCTGACAGGATGTCCCAGGAGCCACCCCACCCGTGATTTGCAGTGCTTACTGCCTGACGTCCCCAAGGTCTCCTGGCAGGCCTGGCAGCATCTACCTGCACAGTGGGCAGAGTGGAACAGAGCCGTGGTGCCCACTTTCTTGGTGGCAGCAGTGGAGGAGAGACCCCAGCTGGGTGCCCATAGCCAGGGCTGTCCTCAGAATGGCAGGGAACTGCATGGCTGCAGAATAAATTACCTTCCCAGGGGAACAGAGAAGGGCTAGGACAAGGGAGCTGGGTACATTCTGCACTACTGCCTGGGACACTCGATGTATTTACCAGGCAAGCAAACACTGCCCAGGCCCAGTGGACAACTGCCGCTTGCCTATAATCACAGCACTCTGGGAGACTGAGGCAGGAGGACTCCCAGTTCAACTTGACTGGGCATCTTAGTGAAACAATAAAAACATAAATAAAAAGGGCTGGGAATATGGCTCTCAGTGCAAAGCCCCTGGGTTTGATCTTCATACAATAATGCAAAAAAATTAAATTTTAAAAAATAAAGTGAAATGTAAAGACGCAATTAAGCTTCTGTAATGGTTTATTTCTTTCCGGTACCGCAGTGCTGGGTGGGCTTTTGAAGCTGCCCTCATTGGTGCCCCTTCTCCCGTGGCAAGGGCTGCCCTCCCTAGACCTTCGGGCCCATAGGCCTAAGCCGCAGGCTCCCGCAGGCTCTGGTGGGCAGTGGCAGGGGACTTGGGGTCACAGCTGCTGACGCTGCAGCCATCCAGCAGGTCTCCCTGCAAGGCGCCCTGGAGGCTGAGGTCCTCTGCTCGCCTGGTGTCCTCCTGCGGGCTTGCTCTCTGCAGCGCGGCTTGGAGCAGTGCTTTCATCCTTTGGTTTTCCTTGGAGGTAGACTGCCAAACAACTTCGAGCTCACCTTCCATTTCTCTGAGAGCAATAAACAAAACCAAGGAAAAGCTTACATTAGCACGATTTGGAACGCACTTCCGCACAGTCCTTACCAATCCTAAATTAACGAGCACTCCAGAAAGACTGCCTAACAGTAGAGAACAGGGCCCTCTGTGCTTCTGCTCTGGCTCAGGGACTGGATGTTGAATGAAGCATCCAGGGCCCCTGGAAATAGAAGAAAGAACAAAGGCACAGGCTGCAAAAATGTCTTCTTACTTAAAGCCAGGCATGGTGGTACACGCCTGTAATTCCAGCACTCTGGGAGGCTGAGGCAGGAGGATCATATGTTCAAGCCCTGCCATGGCAACTTAGTAACTCAGGGAGATTCTTCCCCCTCCCCCAAAAAGAGAGAGGGTGGAGTTCTTATTTTATTCCCTTAAAGTCTGTCTTCCTGACTTTGGCATCAAGACTCATGTCCTCTATTTCCTAGGAACAACCATATATACATATAATAGTAACACAGAGTAACTGCAGGGCTGACCCAAGCCAGTTGGACACAACAGCATGATGGCCTGGCGGTGGCTACCACCTCACTGGGCCATGAGCCCCCCGGAGCGTGGGAGAGAAGCAGGAGCCTCTGCTGGGGTGGGGGAGGAGGAGCAGGCCCAGGATGGCAGGCATGGAAGGACCTGCTTCTTCTCAGATGCTGCCAGACGGTTCTGGAAAATGCTAGAAAAAGGACTGGAGGGTAGACTTAGTGCTACTGTTTAAGATTAAGGGTGGCCAGGCTGACTGGTTCACAGCCGCTTTTCTCATGAGATGCTTCCTTTGAAGGCTCGTGATGCCCACTGAGAGTTGGTACCCACGGAGAATGTTAGTAAAATAAATCAGACATAGAAAAAAAAAAAACCTCACACATGACCTCATAGGTGAAATCCAAAAAAGATGATCTCAAAGAGATGAGAGAGTTTAAAACAGGGTCTTACTATATGTTACTAAGTTGCCCAGGATGGGCTCGAACATATAATCCTCTTGCCTCCGCCTCCTAGGGTGCTGGGATTATAGGCATGTGCCACCATACCTGGCTCAAAATTATAGAATAAGTTCTAGTGTCTCATTGTATAATAGGGTGACTATGGTTAACAATCATTTGTTGTACAGTAGTTTTCCAAATAACAAGGAGAGAGGACCTTGCATGTTTCACCACAAAGATATGATAAATATTTGAGGGGATGGCTTGCTAATGACTCAGATCTGATATCACACAATATATACAAGCATCCAAAAAATCACCTTATACCCCACAGATTTATACAATTATTATATGTCAATTTTAAAAAAAAGCAAATCCAATAAACAAGAGTCAACAATACAAAATTGTTTTGTTTTTGAGATAGGGTCTTCCTATGTAGTTCAGGCTGGCCTTGAATTCACTATGTAGTCTAGGCTGGACTCAAACTCATGGCAATCCTCCTGCCTCAGCCTCCCAAGTGCTGGGATTACAGGCATGTGACTCCTGGTCACAAAACAAGATTTACACACTTTGTCCATCTCAATTTGATATTAGAATGATCATATATATAATATAAAATAATTATGAACAAGATATTAAGAAATAAAAGATATATAAAAAGCAAAGACCAAGAGTTTATTTTTTAAATGACAGATAACTTTTCAAGATAATTACATAGAACTTCTGAAAATGAAATATAGAATTGTTTAAAAAAACAACAACATGGCTTGGTTAAACAGATGAGGAAAGAATTAGTAAATAGGCAAATTGAGCTGAAGAACTTATCCAAAATGTAGACCAGGAAAAGGAAGAGACAGAAAAATATAAAAATAAAAAATGAGGAGATTTAATGCCAAGGTCTGACATACATCTAATCTGAGTTCCAGAAGGGAATTTAGAAATGGTGTGAGAAGAGACATGTTTTTATGAGACAATGACTAAGAATTTTCTAGGACTAATAAAAGACACAAAATTAGATGTTTGGGGTATACTTTATTCCAGGCGGACAAATAAAAGGAAATTCATACACATATAACAATGAAACCAGAGAGCACAAGAGACAGAGAGGATTTTAAAAAGGGCAGGAACTGGGCATGGTGGCTGTGCTTGCAATCCCAGCATGCTGGGAGGCTGAGGCAGGAGAATCACAAATTTAAACCCTGGTTAACTTAGTGAAACCCTGTCTCAAAATTTAAAAAGTTTAAAAAGGTTGGGGATGTAGCTCAGTGTGAAGGCCCTGGATCCAATTGCTACAAAAAGCCCATTGCTACAAAATAATAAATTAAAATATAAATAAATAAACATAGCAAGAGAAGAAATGGAACACATATTTTTAAGAATGATAAAAGACTTCTCAGTAGCAGCAGTGAAACAGAAGGCAGTGGAAGGTGCAGAGAAAATGACAGTCATGGTAGGAGATGGGTCTAGAAAAAAAATCAATAGTTAATTTCTGGGGCTAAAAATAATGATAGCTGTAGACTGTTGTTTTTAATTTTCATGTATCTATTATTTAGCTTTACACAGACTAGATAACGACAGTATATGAGGAGTACAAATAAATCAGGCATAATGTTGCATGCCTATAATCCCAGCACTCTGGGAGGCTGAGGCAGGAGGATTTCAAGTTAAGCCCTGCCTGGACAATTTAGTGAGACTTCGAGCCATAAAAAAATAAAATAAAATAAAAAGAGCTGAGGATGTAGTTTAGTCCAAATGCCCTGAGTTTATTTAATCCTACTACCAAAAAAAAAAAGTGGAAATAATTAAAATAAAGCATCATATCTCATATTTGGGGAGAAATATAGCTGATGCTGATTTAAGTTTAGATTTTTAAAACTAAGTGCCCATGACAGATATTAAAGGTGGTCACTAAAAATAAAAAAATAAAATAAAATAAAGGTAATCACTAAGAGAGGAATATATAATTTTCAAACCATCAGAGGGCAAAAAGAAATAGGGAAAGTAAATGCAATTCTAAACCTCCCGTCTGGCCAAAAACTTGCTGTTGTTCTTTTTCCGAAGTGACTGTTTTACGGTGGTCAGAATTTCTGCGAGTGCAAGTTCACATTAGGCAAGAATCTGCTTTGCCTGGCAGTAAGAAGAGCCTGGCAGGGGTGGGGGTGACTTGGTGAAGGGCGTTTCCCAGCATGTGTGAAGCTGAGGGTTCCACTCAGCCCTGCAGCAGAGATAGGGCAGGCGAGGCACTGCTGGCTGGGAAGTGAGGGGGCCCAGCCAATGACAGTCCCCAGGCCAGCGCCAAGGAATTCCCAGGAGCCTGCGCGCAGAACTGCTTGAGGGTTCGTTCCCACGTGCTGGGGATGATGCGCGTAAGGACGCTGGCGTGAACAGAAGCCCTGAACTTCACAGTAGCCCACTCTGCCTCCCCCACGCAGGATGTACTTTTAATTTTGTTTTTATGCCTTTCTCTCTTTTCGGCCCAAGTTCTCACTGCAGAGCCAGTTTTTGTCTTAACCCTTCACCCCTCCCTTTTTAAATAAACTTTTGGCACTGTTTTACTGTTTTTGGCTTGTCTTGTTCAATTCTTTGTTGGAGGCAAGAAGGAGCTGGAATATGTTTAATTGGTGAGCCATTTCTAAAGGAATTACCTGGGGAAAAAAAAATAGAATCTGCCTACTGGCTATAAGAGGTAAAAATGTTTTTAATTGGCCCATATTTCATTAACCATTCTACTAAGCCCTTATTCTTAGACTTGGCTCAATCAACTAGGGGACAAAGACATGCAGGCTGCACCAAGACTCTCACCAGAGACAAGATGCTAAAGAAATCTTCCTGAGTCCTGGGAAGTCAACACGCTAAAAATAATGACAAAGAGAAATACAGAGGGAAGAGGAGATAAAAAGGGAAAAGGAGGAAGACAACAGGTGTGCAGTGGAACAGACTGATCGAGATAGACTGTGAACCCCAGAACCCAGGCCCTGGGAGATGGGGGAGGGACCCTTTGAGTTAAAAATAAAAACACACAGCTTCTCAACGGGAGTGTGCCTGTCTCTGGATGCGCACCACTCTTGCAAGAGTCTGGGCTGAAAGGCTCCCTTTCGCTGCCTCTGGAGTCCAATTTCTTTTTGGTCTGGACAAGTGAGATCATTTCTTACACTGGGGGAAAGGACAGACGTCTGCATTCATGGCAACATGGTGCATATGCTAGAGGGAAATCACAGCCAAGAAGTACTGAATTTTGCAAATGCATCAGTTTATATTCCAGCTGTCAAAGACAAGACAGGGATGAAAAGACGGTCAGCTTTTAGTAACCCCAGACCATGTGAGGGGCCACCACATTCCCTTTGCAAAGTGTGGGATGCCCTCCAGTGTCTGCACCATGCTGACAGTACCACCTGTCTTTCCTCCAGAGAACTGAGGTGTGACAGGTACAATACATCACCTCCCTGGAAATGTACTGCACCCATGAGCTTAGGATTGTGATCTTACAAAAAGGGGAATGATGAATGATCAGAGTTCTTAAAGTTCTCAGAAATTTAAAAAAAAAAATCATTTAATCAAACATTAGTAAAATCCCCCAAGAAAAAGAATGAAACAAAAATACCAAAGAGGAGAATAAAAGGAGACGCAGTGAGAGCACTGGAGTGTTTTTTGCAAGTCTAACTCACTGTGAATTTTAAAAAGAGAAAAAAGAAAATGAGCAAAAATCAAGGCCAATGCTAAACTCAAATAAAACTAAAATGTGAAAATGAAATTAAGCAAGCCAACAACAGGCCCTGAAGATTCTACCAGGAAATTTCCTACAACAGCCTAAGGGCAGAGCTCCGCTGGGCCCTCGGAGCGCAGGCCCTACCTGCTGTGCTGCAGGGCTTCGTCCAGTACCTCCTGCTTGTCCTGCAGCATGCGGCGCAGGTGCCTCATCTCCTGCCGGTAGCGCGCTGTCCTGCCCTCGAAGTCCTCCTCCTGCTCCAGCAGACGGTAGCTGATGTTGCCCAGCTTCAGCACAGTCTGCTTCTTGTATCCCTGAGGGGGAAGA
>RJWT010041927.1:0-12228 GCA_004365215.1 Cuniculus paca
TGTCTATTCATCAGAGATGTCTTCTAGATATAGCTGACTCTTGGCATATGTATCTATCCTGTGATCCTATCTTCCCAATTTATTTGGGATGAGAAGTTGCTATCTATTTGGTTCAGCACCCAGTCCGTTGGTCCTGGATCACGGCGATGATTATGACCCCAGACAATCACAGTGTATTCATGCAAGGGAGAACAACTATTAACAACTGGTGTGACACTATGGCTAATGTAGTATAATTGGCAATAGCAGCAGCATCAAGCACAGTCTAGAAACTGATGAACTGTGATAATTACTAATTTGGTACATTTAACTTCATAAGCAAGATCAACAGTTATATAACAAAATTCAACATAAACCAGAAACTTTTATACAGTGAGTTTCCCCTTGGTAGAATGATTTTATCTTGTGTCTGTGTTTGTTGGGGAGGAAATAATTTAATGGGGAGAAAAATAGTGAGATGAATGAAGAGAAATATAGTAGAAACAAGGTTGACAGACAAAGAATGCTCACCTAATTTTGGGAAACTGGAAAATATGACAGGAGAGAAAGACTGAAGTTGAAACCAAAAGAATATTGAAGCAAACCAAACAAACAAACAAAAACTGGTGATAATGTTCACTCACATGAAAATATAAAAAATTCAAGAAAGACAATTGAAAAAAAAGGGGGAAAAAGAAAACAAACAATAAATACACAAACCTAAACAATCAAATAGAACAAAAAGACAGAAAAGGGAAAACCAACCAACCAAACGAACAACAACAACCATAAAAAATAAAATGCTTTGGTGTTCTTAGTTTTGTGATAGTGTCCAAGTCAGATCCCAAATCTGTGCTATGTAACCCCACCAAGTCTGCAGTAGGATTAGTGCAGAGTGTGGGGCTGATCTTTGCCTCTGGATGTGGGGCACAAGCCAAAGTGTTTAGCCCACAACTTCTTGTGTGTGCCTCAGCATCCGCCTACGTCTCCTTACGCTGTTCCTCTCTGCATTGCTCTCCTAATTGGAGTGTGCTGACTTCCCACTCATTGCCTTGCTGTGGCTTAAGAATGTTTTAAGTCCTGCTTCTTGCTTTTTCTCACAATGCTTGGAGCAGGGCAGGAGGGGACTGCTGTCCCAGTCCCTGCCTTCACCAGTGCTGCTTCAGTCCCCAGCTTTGTTGTTACTAGAGGTTCAGTTAGCTGCTATGGTGCATGACATAAAAGAAAAAGAAAAAAGATAACAACAACAACAATAACAACAAAAACTCAGAACCCAATGCGGAGGGAGCAGCTTCCTGGTCACTTGCCCTTGTGTGTGCCTGTGAAATTTGTTGCCAGGCTGTAATACCTTCATTTTTGAGGAAAGCAAAAGAGGCCAGGGCACTCATATCCAAAATATCTATCCTGTGTGGCTTCCGTTTGCCAGCAGTTTTAGGGGGAATCTCTCAGAATCGCAGTTCCTGCTCTGTGCATAGGCAGAGGTCCCACAAGGCTGCTGTGCCTTTTTTTTTTTTTGGCCTATGTTGTCTACAAATGTCTTACTTTAGACTAATTTTGGCATCAGAATGTGTGTCCCTCCTTTTTTTTCCCAATTACCTGTGTTTTTTGTTGATTTTCTCTGAGTAACTCCAACATGGTCCCTCCTCTATTGTGCCATGTTGAATCTCTGTGAATACCTTAATGGGAGACTGGAAAGTGGTTTGGAAAACATGCTAGCATAAAAAAGAAACACCACCAACAAAAAGGGAACAACTTTGAAAATAATTTTAATTGGAAAATAAAATATTTCTGTAAAAATATGATAGTGCATTGTTATAAAATTAAAATTATAAGTTAATAACTTGGACATTTACATGTAAAAGTGATAGAGAATGAGGAAAGGAGATGTAGGGGTAAAAAAAAGTAGAAGACATAGAGATTGAAATATAAAGAGAGGACAAAAAAGTCTCAATATAAGTGTAATTTGTGTCTCCTAAAGAGACATTAGCACAAATTGGTTAGAGGTCATATTTGAATAAGTAATGACTGACAGTGAATATATTGACAAAATTACCATCTTAGCATCCAAAACCGATTTCACACAAACTCTCTCTCTCTCTCTCTTTCTCTCTCTCTGTTTCTCTGAGACTCAATATATAAAACCAAACCAAACCAAACCAAATTTATTAAAGTACTCTTGACAGTGCACATATATAATTCCACCACTCTGAGAGTCTGAGGTAGAAGGATCACAAAATTGAGCCCACTTTGGGTAATTTAATGGCTTAGTAATCTCTATCTCAAAATAAAAAATTAAAAGGAGACTAGAGATATAGCTCAGTGTGGAGACTTTGGGTTTAGTCTCCAGTACTAACTTTGAAAATATAAATGACTCAAAAGAAAAATTACAATGAGAATTAAATGCTGAGCAGGTAGAAATTTTATCAGAATATGACATAATACCTTCAAATTATATAATCTATAGCTTTTATATATTTTCACTGATTAATTTCAAGAAGACTGAGAATCTAACTTCAAACCTTAACAGTTTATTTCAATAAACATTAAATTTATTCTAGAAATGAGGTTGAAAATTAAGAAAATCCACTTTTTATCCCACTATATGGAAATGAGATGGCCTCCCACCCAAAATTTTACTTGCATGTCAACACTAATAATGAAGTGCATACAAAGAGGATAGAAAAAGACTTTTACCCCACTGCAAATACCTTTCTGGCTTAAGGGCCGATTTTCCAAGCTATTCAAAAATAGTTCTAGAAAGCACTGAAAGGAATTTAGTGGCTTGGGGTTTCTATGTGACTGGAAGGTGGACTTGAGATTTAAGTGAGAAGTCTTGGGCAAAAGCAAGGCCTTGCATGTTTTGAACTTGACAGAGCACTCAGGATTCCTCTCAGCTTGTCCAAGGTGGAAGTGTGCACTAAAAATTGTTTGCAAATAAACATCAAAAATAGAATCTAACTGTTTATAACTGCTGAGGAATTGCAATATTAAGAGTTGTTGGAAGAATTGCTTGTTAAATTCAAAATTGGGCAATTGTGATTTAGGTCTCTTTTTAGTTTAAACAGTATGAATGAGAAATGAGATGATTTTGAAATATAAATCAGTGAATTAATTAGTTACTGTGAGAACTGAGATGAAAGAAAGGAGGAACACAGCTTCCAGAGATTAAAAAAGAAGAAAATGTCAGTTTGGGGATAACACAGATTGAAAATTAAACTTCTCTGTGGTATTTTACAGTGCTTAAAGGAATAGTAATCTTACTCTCAACAGGGGCCTATGTTGTTTCTTTTTAATATTAAGTAGAAAATAAAAAGTTTCAGTAACATATAACTTATGACTAGGAAGAGACTGAGATAATGAAATGAACTTTATTGTTCTGCTTTTCTCTTTTTTCTTGTTTTTTTTAAAGCATTCATTAAACAATCTTTCAAATATCTTTTAAATTCCTCAAATGATTCTGACAGCAGAATATTTCATGCTATTGGAACGATAAAGCCACCCATACCTAATGAAACAAACAATTAATATGGAATGTTGGATAATTTGATTTTTTTTCAGCATCCATTAGCTATTACTATGGGGAAATAAATACCAGGAAAAAGATTAATAAAATTGAAGTAAAAACAAACACAGATGCACTTCACAAGTTTTATTAAAAGTAAAACTAACCAAGATGTTCAATAACAAAAAGTGATTTAAGCTTTAAAGAAACTCAATAGTAAAAATTAAGAAGAAAGACAGTTCAAAGTGGAAATATATGTAATAGCTAAATCTTGGAAACAACCCAAATTCCCATCAACTGCGGAATGGATTAAAAATATGTGGTATTTTTATATAATGGAGTACTACTCAGCTGTAAAGAAGGATAGACTCAAGGCTTTTATAGGTAAATGGATGCAACTTGAGACCATACTAAGTGAAATAAATCAGGCTTGCATGTGCAAACATCGTACTGTCTCTCTAGTGTAAAAAATTCAAAGAGTAAATAGGATCCAAAATGTACAACTGATATTGTGCAAGTGAAACGGGAAGAAACTGCTCAAAAGGAAAGAAAAACAGGGATGAGGGAAAGGAGGAAAAAAAAGAAAAAGATTATATATGTGTGTGTATATATATATACACACACAAAGATATGTACATATGTATATACATATACAAAATAGATAATTATACTAGTAAGCTCTGTTAGTTCATCAAAAAGAATGGTTTGTGCTTTCATTGTTTGATCATATTTTCATGTCTATGTCTTGTAATCTGAGCAACTGTTTTTAAGATGACAATATGCAATATATTAACCATTGTAATCTCCTGTTATGTTGTTTTGAAATTCTGTATCATCATTTTGTTTTTTCATTTTAAAATTTAAAAAAAGTTGAAATAAAAACATGGAGATAGATGCACTATGTCCATGGAGTAAGAAGGAAAATAAGATTAAATAATTTGAGTAATGCATTTCAAGATCTGAGAGGGGAAGAAAAACTATTGGATGAAACCGAAAAATTAAAGGATTGTGATAAAAGTAGTCAAAAAGGATGTTCTATTATTTACATTTCTCATATTTGCAAAATCATCTAGTAATATAAAATTTGGCCACTGAGATTCTCTAATGAAGCTAAATTGACTTTAATATAAAGTATGCAGTTTATTTCTTGGTACAAATGTTAATTCTTGGTGTTAAAAACTATTTTCCTATGTTTATATTTTTGCACTGATTTTTAAAATCTATGAACCTCCTTATTGCTTTTTGAATAAAAATCATATTTTTACATGCTGTTAAGGATAATTATTATCTGTTCCTCAAGTTATATGTCAATCTTTATTTCTAACAAAATCTCATCTCTACAACAGTTGCACCGTTTCTTGTTTCTCTTAAGTGTCCATGTGTGAGCTTACTTCCATACTGATTATGATTCTGTTTTCATGTTTCTTCTAGCTTTATGTAATAATTAACTTTTCTCTCTCAGTAGGTAGGTAGACAGATTCTTGAAATTTATCACACAACCGTGAAAAACCACACATTGTATCCTACACGTTGAAGGAGTTTATTTGATAGTTCTTGATCTGGTTCTTACAGCTTTGATGATCTGAATGATAATTTTTTATGGACACTTCTGCACTTTTTATTCAACTTACACTGCTTTCACACATCTACCTGTAGCCAAGGACACTCACGAAATACTAGGTGGGTTTTTTTTAATGTTTAAATGAAAAACTGAAAATGTGTTTCCAATCAAGTTAATGTCATTTCTTTTCGTGTTTTACTCACTTTTCTCATTACTGTGCTAAAATGCATGGTACCCATAATTTAAAGGAGGAAAGGTGTATCTCCATTCATATTTCAGAAGTTCTGGTCCTCTCATGTTCAGCTGCATAGGAGAAGGGCTTGAGCAGTGAAAAGCTCATGGCATGGCAGCTAGGAAGCAGAGAGAAGGGAGGAACTAGGAAGGAGAGTGTGTCTGTCTCAGCCATACCCCAGTGTTCTGTCTCCCCTGCAAAGATCCCATCTCCTAAGGCTAAGTCAGTAAAAATGCCCCCAAGGTCTAGTTTTTTTCCAAAGTCTATGAGAGCATAAGGCTGTTGGGGGGCACATAGGTATAAACCATAGCATTTTGAAAATTTAGTATTTTTCTCTTTGTTTCATTTTATTGACTAATGTTGTGTGTGTAAATTACATCCCATTGATCTATTTTAACATGTAATCACAAATTTGTGAAACAAAACATCAATAGAAAATATTTTTGCAAATAAGTTTTCTAGAGAAAAATAATTTCTGTTAGGGCTGAAGTAGAAGCAACTCATTTTAAGTATATGTGCCTTTGGTCATAGGGAACAATATCTATCAATTACTATCTTTGGTTTTTGAAAATGAATTCAAAGTGTATCCTTTCCCTGAAAGGACAATTTTTTTTTCCTATTGAGTAGAATGTGTTCAGAAATGTGGGAGGCTTTCTTGACTTCATGCAAGTATATAGTGAAATAGCATTTCTTCCTATGTCCCTGAGACAAGGGGAAACACGAATTTTTAGTGCCCTCTCCTACTGATCTAAGTAGACATCACTGTAATGATAATAGTGATATCCTTAGAGCTTGAAAGAGAGGCTGATAGGAAGAAAAAATACAATTAATTCAATAAGGAATAATAAAAATGGTTTTTGAGGCTTCCTATTAAGAAAAATTCTATTATTTGACTTGCTTGTATCATTTTTAATTTGAGATAATGACTAAAAATGAGATATGTGAAACTTGTAAATTTTATGTCATATAGGGAAAGTCATTGCTTTATTATTATTTGACATATTGTAAAATAATATAAAATATTATATATAAGATTATATATGTAAAATATTATATATATAACATTTATTTTAAAAATGGACACAATATATTGTTATTGCTTAATGTGCTGAATAGTGCAAAATAGCCTACAATGAAAAGCAACTTTTCCAGCTTCATTTGTCTCTGCTGTGTGATAATTGTTTTTCTTGACAATAATAATGTGCTTGCCGGGTGTTGTGCACACCTGTGTTGGGAATCACTGAAGCTGGAAATTGAACACACATGCAGGGTTGTGGCATGGTCAGGGCATGGCCAACCCTAGAACAAAGAGAAGCCTCAAAGGACAAGATAAAGCCACAGCTGAGGACACCTGGCTCCAACCCCAATTAATAAGATAGAAATTTTAGCTGCAGGCATTTCACTCCTGTAGTGAAAGTTAACTTGGAGATTTTCTCCTAAAGTACTTAACATAATCTGTTACATGGAAAAGTCATTGAACCACTATCAAGATCTTGCACAATTTCCTGCGTTTTCCACTGTAATCTCTTCATTGATTGAAAACTAAATAAATATGAGCCACCCAAAGACATTCCTTGTCTCATCCCCTAGAGTCTTGAACTCTGTTAGAGGATTTTGACCCTCCTGGAGCCCTAAAATCATACCACTTGTCTCATTTATTTAAACCTTCGTCATACACTCATTTGGGAGATTGGGGATCTTGGCCAGGTCTCTGATACACCTGTAATCCTAGTACTTGGAAGGTTGAAGCAGGAGGATTGTCATGATTTCAAGGTCATTCTTGGCAACAAAGTGAATGTATGGCCAGCCTAAACTACACGGTGAGACCCTGCTTTAGTCATTTTTATATGTATAAATTTCCTGCTAAAGTGATGAGTTCTTCAGGATATCAAAATTACTATTGCTTTTCTCCACTTTGCTCCTTTTGGATATCATAGTATGCATGTCTAACAGCTCTACACTGACCCTTTCCATGGAATGAGATTATTTCATATGGATGCAGATATTGTTCAAAATTATATTAAAATAAATTTCCTTAAGTAATTTCTGTGTGTTCTAACATTAAACAAAAACTTATTTTTCTTGTGCTTGATCTCTAATTTTTTCCTGCATTATATCCTGAAATATCTGTTGTTTTGTTTTCTAATTGGGTGTGCACCTGAGGTGTGTGTCAGTTTAAGTGCATATGTGACTGCAAGCACATGTACTTAAAATGAAGCTCTTAGAGCATGACAGGATAGAGACCTCGAGAGCTTATTGAATGGGAGAGTTCAACCCCAGTGTACTCATTCAGCTGCACATGTGGTTTATGAAAAGGATCAGTAAAGGATTAGCTGTTTTGTACCAGCCATTCAAATAATGGCCTCCTTTTAGGGCAACCTCATGCTCACTTTCTTGGCATCTGGTGCTGCAGAGGTTGCCCATTGTCCCTCTGGGCTGATTGCTTCTTCCCTTAGTCTGATCCTGTGTACTAAATGCTCAAGATTTGAGCTTCTTTTGCTACAGTTTGTCACACAATCCTCCAGCTCTTGCTGTGGATAGTTAAGTCTCACCAACTAACGACTCCAAGATCTCATGCTGTTTTCATATCTGTATGTATTTATCTCTTTTAATTATTCTATGCAATTTTCCTGTGGTCACAGAAGAAAAAGGAAACAAAGTTATGTGCCAATGTTAATATTTGTAATGGAGTATTCTTGTTTGGCTTTGATGTTAATACTTTCATTCTTTTCATATGGGAAATCATCCTGAGGTAGAAATGTGAAACATATATAATCTAAATACAGTGAGTTGGCATAGAAACTAGATGTCAAGCAACCGATAACACAAAAATTCAAGTGCATACAATGTAGTGTCCATAGTTATTTCCAGTGTATTGTCATATTTGTTTCTAAGCAAACAAAATGTGAAATAGATAAGAAAGGTAAGGAAATTATCACATATTATCGATGTGAATATGTGAATTTGAAGTCAAATGATCTTAGATCACACAATAAAAGGACCAATTTAAATATATTTTCATGAGTTTTTCAATGATTTATCACTCACATTGCCCACTCTACTAAACCCAAAGGTAATCTCCATGAAGTACTAAAGACTTGGAAAAATTTAAAAAATTATAGGCAATTTTAGAGTCTTTGTTTAACCAAGTTACATGTATTGTGGCTAAAAATTTTGTTTTCACATTATAATTTTGCTTTAAATACCACCATTAAAAATTCATGTTAATTTAATCAACATGAGTATTTTGTCCATTTTAGAATAAATTATTCAAGATCCAAGGGCTTAAATGTGTTCAAGCTGGGATGGAACATCTCAATACAAAATTAAAACAGTTTTGAAAGGAGACAAAGTGGAAAAAATAATTACAAACTTTACAACAGAATGTATTGGGAATATTACTTTTTCCCTGCCAGCATTTATCTAAAAGGCAGATGTGTGGCATTAAAGTGAAATAAAATATCATTTCATAAATTTAGTTAGAATTGTTGCATTCTGAAAACATTGATTAGTACTCTCTTTACACACATTTATTAGACAGTTGTAATTGCAATCCTAGCTACAACTTTTGATTTTTAGTCTGTTTCACTGAATCCTTCCTTTATGACTATTTAAATAGAAACTGGATTCATTTATAGTGATTAGTGAGAGCAGCAAGCATGTCTACATGACTAACTGGATTGGTCTTTGTAGGTCAGTGAGTGAGCAATTGAATAGATCATTGCACAATCAATTCAATACCACCAGCAAATTGACCATGCTTCAGAAAAGCCAGGCTTCTCTTATCAGTGATACTAAAAACATCTCAGGAGTTCTGGGATGCATGTGTAAGTAGTTTAAAAAAATCAATAACATTTTGATGGCCTTATTCTAGTGACAAAAGCATAAAAGAAGAACTGCCCTAGGTTTCAAGGGGTCATTGTTGCTCCATATTTCTGTTAATTAAATGTATAAAATTTGAAAGAAACAAAGAATATGTACAAAAAGGTATAAGATAAAAGATATATGAATCTTTGATCTGAAGTATCTCTCTCTAGAAGAGTAACATTCATTATGTTTTGAACAAGGTTTGTAAACACTAAGTAGTTTAGATACTTTAATGTGCAAATATTTTGAGTAGATGTGTAGCTAAACCTGAGGTCTGTTTCATACTCAAAATGAGTGATATATATACTATATATTATTTTTATATTTTAATTATATATATGTCCAAACATATCCAATACAGATATGAAAGTAGCATGGAGCTTAGAGTCATTAGTTGGTGAGATTTTCTACAAATATCAACAGCAAAAGAGGATGTTACAAATAATTGAGAAACATCATGTACATGTACCCACTCCCCATGATCAATGTAATTATGATGTATTACAACCATGTCCCAATGAAAGATAATTTTAAATAGGACATTGCTATCGATTCGTGAATGTTATGAATGATAATACATGTTCTCATCAGGCAGAAACCTATGCCCCGTAATTCTTATTTAGTATTTTCTTAGTGAGAGTGGACCGTAATGGAGATGGATGAAGATGGGCTCATGAGAGCTGGTGCACCGAAGAAGGCAGTAGACATTAATCTGAGTACATACATCTTTTCCGAGTTATTCATTAGATGTGGGCGTGGAGGGAGTTTGCGGATTAAAATTTCTTGCAAGTTGATTTTGAGATCGAAAAGGAGAATATTTCATTGCTTCTGAACGAATTATGTTGAACCCCTTTAAAAATGGACTAACAATGTTATAAGGGATAAAGACTGAAGAATGCAGACCTAAGGGAAAATTGTAGAATCTTCCTTCATCCTAGGATGCCAGGTTTATCTAGCTACTATTGATTCCTGTTTGACCTTGACATAGTCCTGCATCTGAGCCTATGATTGCCCTGATCTGTCTTCAGTTTATTACCTTAGGGTTGTTACATACATGTATGTGTGTGTGCATGTGTGTGTATGTGCACAGGTGTGTGTCCAAGTGTGCGTGTGTGTGTGTGTGTGTGTGTATCATTAGCTCAGTAACAGAGGTACTTACCTTTTTCAGGATTTCTTGCTAGGTTAGAGGTTATAAGAACTGACATAGGTATAATAATAGTCAAAGATTACCTATGTGTATTCCTCCTTCTCATTTGATAAACTCTGCAGCATCTGTACTATTTCATATTAGCAGAAAAATATGATAACCTATATAAATTATATAATTGCCTTTTAAAGGGAAGCTTTGTTGCTATAATCCACAGAAAACATCAATAACATCTTAGCTCCTCTATATGGGATCTAACAGAGGAAATATTCAGGACTAAGGAATGCACCATAGGGTAAAATGACATAACAGAATTAAAAATGTCTGCAAACGATACTATGAACAATATTACATAGTACTAATAGAATCAAAAGTTTTTCTTGAATCCTTGACAAATATTTACAACCATAGTAGATAAATAAATGAATATTTATAATGGAACTTTTTGAATTATCTTATGTGAAGCGGATTAAGAATATCAGAACACAATTGGCAAAGAGTAATGAAATATTAGTTTTTTCTCTTTGCTTTCTCTCTTTCTTCTCTCTCTCCCACACATGAAGACCTATAGCCCACTGTCGATTTAATTATGAAAAAAGTGAAGTGTTGCTAAGCAATTAGATATTTTAGATAAGTGGGAATATAATGATTGTAATATTCAAGCTTTTTGTGCCACTTAAATATAAAAATAGCTCTTTCTCTTAAAGAGCACTTTCTGATTTTATGAAACGTGGGATAGTTTCTTCAAGCCTGTTTCCATGTTCCTGGTCTTTTCACGGCTTCTGCCACTTCCTGTTCATCCATATCTGAAATGTGCTACCTCTCTTTTGAGAGATAAATTGTACATTGTTCATTTACTTCTGGAACTTTTCCTCCTGTATATGCAGATTTTCAGAAAAATATCATGTCCTAGGACTAAATGGGCATTTTTCAGAGAAAGGGCTGTAAGTATGGGTAAAATTTTGGGGGGAGAGACAGCTTACTAGCTGGCAATAGTGAAGGAAGGAAGCTCTACAATGTACAGCGAAGGAAAGCAGGTAAACTGGAACTAGGCAGTAGAGACAACCAGACATAGGAGGGCAAATGCAGAAACTTGCTGAACCAAAACCAGAATCAGGGGTCTAGGAAAGGGAGCCAGAGTGCTCTTGGGCCGAGGCACCTGTTACTCTCCAGGTCCAGTGAACGTGCCATCTTGAGAGAGGCTCAGAGCTCCACAGGAGGAAGTGAGCCTCTCAGAGGCAGTCAGGCTATGTGAATAGTGTGCAATCCCTCTACCCTCCAACGGGAAAAGAAATGCAGAAGGTGAGGTATTTGTAAAACAAGGCATCAGAGAAACTGAAAGCCAGTGAAATGTGTATGAGAATACACCAGTGGGCCTGTGGGGAACTCAGAACAGGCTGCCATTCTGAGTAAGTACCTGGATCTGAGCTCTGAGACTACTACAGCCCAGGGGCTGTGTGAGCCAGCTGTGTCTGTGAGTGGCAGGGTGCTGAGGAGAGAAGAGATCATACTGAAATAAGTACTTGCCACTCCTTCCCCAAACCCTGGGTATGATGGCTACAGGACATGCTGGGTGCTGTGTACCGCCCAGCAGCAGACTCCCATGAGAGCCCCGCTGCTACCACCTGCCACAGGCAGGCGACCATAGCAAAGTTTGGGGCTTCACCGAGTTCATGGGTTAGTGAGTGATGCTCTGGAGAGAGTAACTGAGGAAGGACCTCAGGCAGATAGACACAGAGGGGTACCCTGGGGAGAGAGCAGCTGAGTATGCACTATGTGAAATGCTTTCCTGCAGAGTTACAGAGGCAGACACAGGATCTGCCATGCAGAAAAAGCAGCAGGGATCCAAAGAGTCCTGGTGGAAGTTAGGGGAGAAATGAGCTCTGGGCCAATTACATTACAATCTCTCCATCACGAAATAACAGAAGGGGACAGAGACA